>JAFJYG010000547.1:0-36084 GCA_017366145.1 Cadophora sp. M221
CAATCATCCCGCCCAACCCAGCCTACGTCCACTACCCACTTTCACAAACATCTTCCACCCCCCCAATTCAAGTTCAAATAACACCCAACACCTTCATGATAAATCCAACCTGTCGATCTAGGAACGCTCTCCAACAAGTTTGCGGAGGTGGAGGTGGCTTGACTCTCCGTTCAGGCTGTTTGAACTCTTGCTGAGCGGTGTTTGGTTGCGTGTTCATGGTAGGATTTTGCCGTTGTATTTCTTGGTACTGATCCGGCTCTTCTGGCACCGTGTGAGAAGTACTGCTGGGCATGAGAGAAGGAGAAAATCTTTGGGAGGTAGACATGGTAGTTCGAGGAGTAGAGTAGAACTTGGCTTTGCACATCAGAGAGGAAAGGAAGAGACAATCGAAGGGTCTCCACGCATAACTTCCCCAGAGGCAGGCACTATTTTATCTTCGATGCGGCAAAATAGGGGACAAAGTGCAATGTTGCGGCCGTAATCAATAATAACAAACAATAAGCAGGTCCTCGAAACCCATAGGTTGACAACAATTTGAGATATCCAATGATAAATTGCTTACGTTGTAAGTAAGCAGACCATATTCCAGAAAAACGTAGGGCTGGGATCGTTATATAGGTACAAGTGTGACGGCGCCGGCGTCTTACTGTGTTTGTTCTGGATTCGGAAGGAGTTGCGAAGCGAGATTGTAAGTAAGCAAAGCAAATACACGACCAGACTAGATGCATACCATTGGCAGAGAAATACAACAACATTTACTCCCTCAGTTCCATTTATGTCTCCATCTAATCGCAATCTAAGAAATCTAACTCCGTCAATCTCTCCTCACTCCATACCCAGAGGGTTTTTGCCATCTCAATATCCTCGCCAGATTTACTAGCCTTACTCAAGATTCCCACGCCCTCAAAATACCCTCCATTGATATCCACGACCTTTTCGCTCATCTTTTCACCCAACTCTTTACTAGCAGCACACCACACAATACCCCAACATCCTTTTTCTGGGCCTGGAGCACCCTTCTCAACAACTGGTTGAATAAAGCGGTACCACCACGTGCTCGCCCTCGGGCCCTTTGAAAGATCAGTCTTGACTGTCCCAGGATGCAGACTGACAGCCACCAGTTCTCCACCTTGGCCTTCTCCTCTCCCATACATCTGCCCCAAAGCTTTCGCATGCAAAACTTGACATAGTTTTGAGTGTCCATACCTCGTCCAGCTCGACGCATTCTCCAGATTCACATCCCCAAAACTAACACCAGCTTTTGGTGCTAGTTTTGCGTGGCCGTCCGAGGAAACGTTGACAATGCGTACTGTGTTCGCAGGCGTTTGGGGGTTTCTGGCCGTCGTTAGGAGGGTTGGGAGAAGGAGGGACGTGAGGAGGTAGTGAGAGAGGTAGTTAGTCTGGAATTGTGTTTCTATACCCTGCGCTGTGCGGCTGTAGGGTGGACACATTATCTGTAAATCTGTAAGCCCACTGCGATGCAAAAAATCAGACGAGAATAACAACGAACGCCAGCGTTGTTGATCAAGATGTGAAGATGCCTTTCTTTCCTGGTCAAGATTAGCATCTGTTACAGGTTTCTGCCACCCCACCTCTAGAACTCCATGAGATAGCCTGTTTGTAAACTCACTTCATGAATTCATCCGCACCCCGCTTCACACTCTTGAGATCAGCTAGGTCCATCTCCAGGATCTCTACCTGGGCGGCGGGATGCTCGTCCTTGATATGTCGAACGGCAGCAGCTGCTTTTGGCAAAGACCGAGATGCGATGTACACTTTTGCATTCTTGGCAACCAGGTGTGTTGTCGTCGCTAGACCTAGGCCCGAGTGACCGCCTGTGATGAGAGCAATACGCCCTGTGAGGTCAGGGAGGAGGGAGGGCTCCCATGTGGCAGTGGATGAAGACATTCTTCAAGATTTCCGAAAAAACACAAGAGACAGTAAATGTGAATTAAATTGGAATGGGGTAAACGTCCAGATGGCCTTGGCAGGGAGGCATAGGTGAAGGAATCTGCTTCTGCGGAGCGAATATATACCAACTTTCAACTCAACCCATTTTCGGATCCGAAGCTCGATGCCCGAAGACTGCAACGCCGGATCCGAATTTGAAGCTGTCGATGGGGCATTTGAATTGACTGCCGAGGGCGAGTGCAAGAACAAGGCTGACGCAGCATCCGATCGTCGGCCGACGTTACGGACCTACGAAACAAAACTTCGCGACGAGCTACTCAAAAACTTCCCAAAACGGAAAAGGATCGTAACGACAAGAAGGCTTGAAGTTGATATGTAATTTGAAGAAGGTAGTATATATACAAAGAATTCCTCTCAAGGTGGAGGTGCAGGTTTAAAGAATGGGTGTCGTTTTTCTTTACTCGCAATCATCCTCGTCAGCCACAGGTTCAGAGGTAGCAATTGGTGCGCCTGCTGAAGTGGCAGAAGGAATCTCAGACGAGACCGATGGTTCCACTGCAGCTTGGCTGGATGTCTGTGCTGGGATGTATGATGTGGTAAAGCCGCTCGCTGTTGGGATTGCGATCGTGGACGAGACCACGGCGGAGGAGGTCACTGGGGTCGCAACAACAGGTGAGGAAACTGGGACGACAGAGGAAGCTGACTGGCTGCTGGCGACAGTTGTTGCAACGACGACCGGAGAGGCCGAGCCAGACTTCTTGCCAGCTGTTAAAGCGGCTACTACACCATCATAGGCTGGCTTCTTCACGAGGTTTTCGTCGAAGAGGCATGCAGCTCCTTGGCCTGAGAAGACGGAGGGGATCCAAGAGTACTACTTCATGTTAGCTAAAAATCAGTTCCGGCATCCAAATATTCATACCTTGTCGGTGAAATCCCAGATTGTGATACCAACACAGCCTGAGTTGGCGACATTCAAGCATGCATTGACAGCAGTAGCATAATCGGTGCTCTGCTGAGCAAGATCGGCAGCAGTGCTAGGCAAGGTCATTCGGATATCTAACTCGGTAATCGCAACCTCAAGTCCCAAGGCAGTGTATGCCTCAAGATTCTTGGTGATGTCAGATCCAGTCGGCATCTTTCCAACGATGTAATGTCCCTGGACTCCAACTCCGTCAATGGGCGTACCGCCGTTCACCAATTTTTTGATCATAGTCAAGGCATTCGCGGCCTTAGCGCCGGTGTACTCGATGTTGTAGTCGTTGTAGTAGAGCTTGACATCTGGATCTGCGAGTCTGGCGGTCTCGAAGGCGATTCGGATATAGTCCTCCCCCATAGCTTGATAAAAGACATTGTTGCGGAAAGCGGCCGCAGAAGTGTCATCAAAAGCTTCGTTTACAACATCCCATGCGTAGCATTTCCCCTTGTAGTGTGTCATCGTCTCGGTAATGTGGTTCTTCATGACTGCTTGGAGGGTTTCGTTTGTCCATGTCCCGCCCGAGACTGCTCAAGTTAGAAATGATTCAAGTGAGGAGGAGGATGTTTCTTACCCCATGATGGCAATTGGGAATACCAGACGAGAGTATGGCTAGAACATGTTTAGCTCGGATAATCGTGGCAGAGCCATTCCACTCACCATCTCACCAACTGTGAATTCTTCGCAGCCAAGGCAGTAATCTCGTCGCCCTTTGTAAATGTGAAGACGCCTTGGGACTTCTCGACAGAGTCCCACTAATGATTGTAAGCCTCTATGCAACATTCTGCAGATCCAATATGCCAACCTTTTGCCCATTTCCAGGAGTGATTTGCGCGAAGTCGGTAGTATCCGAAAGAAGGGCAACGTAGGCAGTGTCTGTTAATTCAGAGTTATCTGTGGCAGACCCAAAGTATTTGAGTCCCTATGCTTGTCAAAAGGAGGACTCCATGAGTTAATCACGAATACTTACAGCAGCTACAGCAAGAGTGTTGAGCTGAGCATTTGCGGCAGAGAGGAGAAAAGGAAGAATGAGTGTGGAGCGCATCTTGAAATGAGTGGAAATAGATTGATAGAGAAAAGAGAAAAAATACAGCGGCCAGCGATGCGAAATGAACGTGAAAATGTGTAAAAAGATACTCTTGACCAGCGAAGTGAGGATATATACCTGTTTCTGCCCCTCAACGACATCTCCACCTCTTAACGCGTAACGGGCTACATCCCCAAATAGAGTATTTCAAAGCGCGCAGCCCATGGGGAGATCTGTCAATGCAGAGCTAAAACAGAACAGGCAATCATAGAATCCATCGTCCGATCCTTGGTGGGGAAAATGGGAGGGGAAATAAGATGATTGAAGCTTGAAAAATGGAGAACATGTTTCAATAATCGTGAGGTTTCCGTGCTTCGGCGCGTGAAGTTTCTCCGACGAGCGAGGTTGTTTACATGAGACGCGAAGAAACACCAACCCTGTTTGAGGTTGACAGGCGATGATCCACATTTCACGTGGTGAGCCAAACATCGCGTCCACGTCCATCAGAACAACCCTTATTCCGTCCACTCAAAGTATTTTGTACCTTCATCTCAACTGCTGCTCCTTCCGTTCAATCCCTCATCCAATGTGCTGAAGCTCATTCTATGCCACGATAGCATCGATGAGAAGTTGTCAGGCCTTCGCTTCAAGCGGCCCGTCGGCGACGGCGAGATAAGGTCGAAAGTGGGTGACGACACTTCCTCTCCATCGATTCATGGATTCAGGTGATATCTTGTGACGATTCATACTCTCCATCACTTCTCATCATTTTCCCTTGATACGCTGGGCCGAGATATCCTGATCTCTGTTGTATCACATCTTTTTTAAGTTACCTGCATATCTCGTCAACCCTACCCAGCGAACCAAACCAATCGTTGACCGCTGGCTATTCTCTATCATGGCTCACATCAACATTCTCAAGTATGGCGTATCATCTCCCGCTGATACCTCACCGTTGAGAGAGTTGGAAGCGGCTGGATACCAGTCGAGGGATATCTTGGCAGTTATAGGAAAATCCGAGGGTTAATTAGTCCAACCCCAAGTTTACCCATATTGATCACTGATTAGCTAGGGAACGGGTGCGTCAACGATTTCTCTCGAACCTTGAGCACCCACGTGTGGGAACCAGCAATCCCTGATTCAGCCGTGACAATCTTCTCTGGCGGAACAGAGGGCGTCCTGTCACCTCACGTCACGTTTATCGTTCAGGAACCCGAGCCCACAGGCTTGGCAGCAGTTGTTGCCAGAACGAGAGAATTCGAGCCTCATGAGATCGGAACGATTGAGCACGCTATGGAGGTTGCGTCTTCGGTCAAGGCAATGTTGAGCCAGAGCGACATATCTAAGGACCAAGTCCACCTCGTGTTGATCAAATGCCCTCTCCTCACTTCTGCGAAAGTGGAAACTATCTTGGCTGCATCTAAAATTCCTGTCACGTTGGACACTTACGAGTCAATGGCAAAATCCCGATATGCATCTGCTGTTGGGATAGCCATTGCGCTCGAAGAAATCGAAGCAAGTGGTCTCGATGAGGCCATGCGGAATGAAGATTGTTGGAGTAGCAAAGCTAGCTGCAGCTCTGGAGCTGAACTGGAGGACTGCCACATCCTTATTTTAGCATCACACACCTCGTCCGGCAGTCTTCGCGCTACGTCGGCTTTCATGGAAGACGGGATCGATGCAGGGACCCTAATCAAGGTCCTGGACAAGATCAGGAACGAGCATGGCCATGTGGTTCAAGTATTCGCGAAAGCGGAAGCGGACCCGAGGGGTAAAATCAGGGGTAACAGGCACACGATGAATACTGATAGTGATATACACAGTACCAGACATGCACGAGCGGCTGTTGGGGGGCTAATTGCGGGGTTGGTTGGGGATACACATGTTTACGTCTCCGGAGGCGCGGAAGGGCAAGGTCCTTCAGGAGGGGGGAGCTTATGCATGGTCTACCGAGTGGCGTGAATTCCAGTAAACATTCCAGTGGACTGATTGGAGCTGCTGACATCTCGATCATTATGTTTATTCGGGGAGCAGTTGGGGTTAGTTGGGATGCATTGAGAGTGAAGCATCAAATGCAGCTAATCACGAACCTCGACTCGATTTGTTTTACTGCTTTGTCCTGTCAAATTACCACCAGAATCACTTTTCTATCTTCTGCCATTCATTTGGAATTGCTTCGGGCTCGAAAGTTCGGGACAAAAATTCCATAACACCATGATTCGTTTCATATAACAGGCTACCAGTGGGAATTTGGCTAAACGAATAGATGAGGACCTCAATTGCCCAAACTCCCGGTCCCAGCAAATCTATTTTAAACCTGCGGGAAAATTTATCACTTCGTCTGTTCACAATTATCCAATCCAGTCCGTTACGCTTAATTGAAGTCCGGTGTTTGTATATTGCACTACGCCGTCGTTAATTGCCATCAGATTGTTTCCCTAGTCGTCGCAACTTTTGAACTTCGGACGCAGGTCATCTTTCCCGTAATGGCGTCCGGAAGATCACCTCGTCCCGTCTGTTTACTTTCTGGGATTTGTACAAGAAGAAGGGATTGCCCCTACGCTGGTGGTTGGGGCCAGGATCAGCAGCTTTTTCAGAGTGCCAATTTTGTCCAAGGCGCAAGGTAAGCTTTTTGTATCTTGCCTGCAATCTAGCTAACAGTTCAGATCTGATAATGAAGGCTACTCTCGTTCTCCTGCCAGCTTTGGCAGTGCTATGCCGTAGTGCTGCCTTACCTCAGGATGCGGACATTGTTGAGAGGGATCAAGGTTGGAATCTTTGGAAAAGACAAGTTACTGTTGTAGTCACCAAGACGACGACAAAGACCACAGCAGCAGCGGTCTACACCACCAGTACGAAGTACACAACTCTCCCCACACCAGTAATCACCAAGACATCGACAGTTACAAAGCCATACACGACGCCCATAGATGATGTCTCAACCGTCATTGTAACGGTAACTGGCAAGCCAACCACTGTAACACCGCCGGCAGTTACGTACGTATACATCATTCTTCCTTTGGTCCAATTTCCCAGATCCCTTGATCTAAATACTTATTTTGAGAATGGACTTCTTGCGAGATCTGATGTCAAGGATTCATAGCTAACTTTGTCAAGTGTAACGGTTACCGCAAAGACCAGCTCATCAGCCAAACCGCCAGTGACTGTCACAGTTACAGTCGCTCCTCCTGAGGAGAATGAAGACCCAGATCCAAGCACAACGGACAACTCATGGCAAATCACTCGTACCCTTCCACCTCTCACGTTTGGCAAGCGAGATCCATCTCCGGCTCCTGAGCCCGAAGCAGAACCTCAACGAGGCAATCGACCCACACGTTGGGGCAATTGGGGGCCTGGTGGGCAGACTGTTGTCCAAACCGAGACAGTGAAGGAGACAGTGACCTATTATCCCCCCCCAACGTCCACAGGAATTACGAAGACAATCACAATTACTCCCACCGTATCTTCCAGCCTAAGCACCAGTATCACCACAATCTACTACACACCTCCGCCCTCCACGACAAAGCCTGCCACAACTGTGACCTATACAGCGACCGTTGTGCCAACGATCACAGCTGGCCCGACAACCATTACCAAGACCTTGACCCCGACACCAACTGCCAAGTCAACTGTGAAGTCCACAATCACCATCTGGGATGGTGCTATCAAAGGAAAGCGTTCTCCCCAAACTCTGGGCCTCCCAAGCCGAACAGCCAACACCCTGCCAACCGAGACTGAATACCCAGACCCCGAGGAAGAGAGCCCAGAGTATGAAGATCCCGAGTACCCAGAGGAAGAACCTACATACGTCCTTGGCCCACCTACTCGAACAGTAAACGTCTCTCCAACACCTGTAAAGCCAACTACAACCAAAAAGCCACCTCCACCTAAGCCCACAACACCAACCTATGTCCTCCCCTCACCCACCAACGAATTCTCCCTCGGCCAGCCATCACGTACCGTGAATGTCTCTCCCACACCAGTCGCTACCACATCTAAAAAGCCTTGGTGGTACTCCCCACCAAAGACAGTGACCGTCACTAAATACCTCCCGCCAAATCCAACACCTACTGGTACATTGATTGTGAATAGCGGAACCATACCCGTTCTGACATTTGGTGGTAAGAGGGCTGCTGCCGCTGCTGCGAGGGGGAAGAGACAGGGTGCTGACGCTGACGTTACTAGGAGCGCGACGTTTGCGCCAGGTGCGCCGGTGAAGAGTGTTCCTGTGTTTGTGACTTCCACCAAGAAGCCATGAGAGCGAGTGAGATTTGGAAGAAGGAAGATGTGGGACTCGGGTATATTTCGTAGGCTGGCAGTTGAGGGTTCGGGGTTTCATTCTGTATGTACGAGTTGATTGATAGGAGATTACCCTAATGGAAATATTGCTTCACCTAATGTGTTAGTAAGCATTGTTCTATCTTAGGGTGGGGATTGTTGAACAATCATTTGGTAGTAATGTAGCGCTCTTCGAAATTGTCACTTTGGGCTGGAGAGATTGTAGGACCGATTGAACTAATGTATGAATACATCGCCTGATGTTTTCGAAAAGTTTGTCCAGTCCAACCGAGATCTTGCATGCAGAATTCGGCTTGCTTGAGGCATAATCAGTGAATAAATCGCATCGCCAGCTGTCAACAATTCACAAAGGACTGGTAGCGCCGAAGCTGAGGGGTCGTGAAAAAATGTTGACTTCAAGATTCCTAGTTGAAACTATATAATTGAAGCACATAGGTCATCAGAGTTTAGGGATTTCGTCATAGAAAACTATCAGATCTTAAGCAACTTGCAAAGCATCGGGAATTTTAAGCCAGATCCCGGAGTTCCAGACCTCTTTCAGTCCCCATTTCTATTTGAAGCTCTATCATCCCAGTCGATCAGACGTCAGAGTTAAGGTGCTGCGTCATAAAAATACCTGAAAAGGATTAACAGATTAATAAACGCCAATGGATTACTCACAAATTTGATGCCGATAGCAGCAGCGACCGAAGCACAGGCACCTACACCTCGCATGGGACGAGATCTGGTTTCAGAACATAAGACGACAGTAACTTCGCAAGACAAAGACCAATGAGCATTTTCAAAGACCCGAACATGAGTCAGTCATTCAAGATCATCCCAACAGCCATTGTTGCTTGTAGAGGGGTCTTCTTGGCATTATTTACAGCTTCGTGCTAGCCGTATGATGTCAAAATCACCAAATGTGAAGTCTCATATCTTACACCGGGGTATATATGAGGCTCCTGACATATCTAGGGAATCTCCTCATCAAGCTAAATAACTTCCAGCCATTTTAAACAAGCTTAATGTCACTTCACAGCAGACATATATCACAATGCTTCTCAACCTCTCCAAGACCCTGCTCCTCTCTATCCTCGTCACATCCGCATACACCGCCCCAGTCCCATCGTCGTAAATATTCTTCCCCAGCGCTAATAATACTCAACAATCATCCATCTCACACAAGTACAGACAAATACCCAGAACATCTACTTCTGTCAAAGCAATCCGTGACGACGTTGCGAACGGTGTCTTAACCGCAGGAGATATCGTTGAAGCTGTTGCGCAAGATCTTGGAACAGATACCAAAGCGGGCGGGATAGATCAAGCTGTTGCTGATGGCTTGAAGGCCGGTGGGAATGCGGCTGGTGGGAGGAAGGGAGCATAGACAGTGATGTAGATTGGAGATAGACCATGAAGACATATTCCTGACGGTTCACATGATTCAGGAGCTGTGAGACAGAGTTGATAACGAAATGGCAAAACGAAACAAAAAATTAAAATCTTATTATTACTTTGATTTACGATGTACAAATCTTTGTGTCGTCTCTCATCTGCGCGTGCCGTAGCCGAACGCCACCCGCCCCGCGTCTCAAAGTCAACAAACTTTCAGCTTCCAGCTCCAGAATTTTGTACATTCCTACCTTCCAAAACTGAAAATTCATAAAAGCACACTACGCCTTGTTGCTCATGTGGTATATTGGTGGACGTAACTGTGCAGTCGAGAGGTAAGGAAAGCCTGGAACCAGGTCACGTGTGAGAGCCATGCTATGTTTTCTTGAGAGTCAAATGAGAAGCAAGGTTGAAAGTTTCAAATGGACTTGATGCGGCTGCAAAATACTTTTCCAATTCTCCATCGCCAATGCATCATTGGATGGATTCCCACCAGCAGGACGCCGCATTTGCTACTTGACACATCAGCGGGACCAAATGCCTATCCTGCGATGTTCGTCTCAACTGGCTAAAGATACAGAGTAGGATATATCATTTGTTTTCTGTAGGAGAACTAACGTGATCCAGCCTCATACCAAGTCACACTCACAATACGGCTTCCTCACATCAACGATACTACCAGCAGCTACATCTTGCTATTTTGTGCTCTCATATGCTCCCGGTGCGAATCTTCCACAGGGCTCTCCACAATCCGCAGAACGTTCGCAACTCCTTCCTGAAAGTTTCTGGCGTGACAAACCGAATGGTCGACCAGAGGGCGAGCAGGATCGTGCTGCAAATGGTAAATATGAATATCGTCGATAGCCGCGGCGACTTCCTCGATGCTCATCATAATATCAGCTGCCTCGGTGCCGTACTCGAGATCCGCAAGATCCAGTCCCCTGATTATTGTGCCCAGAGTACTCCCATCGCAGTGGCTATCGTCGCTAGCAATATGCGACATTTTACACAAGACCTTTTTCGTGCGCTTGAATTTGATGACGGCGGAATATGGGACCCTGAGAAGAGCTTCGATTGTCTCGAGGCGAATCCGTTTGATGTTATCTGCTGATTTCAATACGTCGAACTTCAAAGTATCAGATCCGATGACAGAGGTTTACTTACCCATAATATGAGAGGGCATTGGTTCCGGAATTTCCACGAGCCAACCCCGTCTACTCCGCCATCGCCCTTGTTTATCCATCCTCAATTCCAAAATCAACTTTTGAGCCAGAGTCTCGAAAGTCGCCTCTCGTCCAAGTACCCAACACGCAAAGAGCATATGCGGAGTTACAAAATTCTTGGCCACCAAGTCTGTTTCAACCTCCCTCATCCAGCCATCAATCCATGGCTTGGCAATACTGACACATATGTATTGATCGCAAAGTACAGCAACCTGAATCAAAACTTTGTAACCCAATCGTATGGGAACATCCTTAAATTTGAGGTGGAGGATGTTGAGTAGGATCAGGAGTGCTTCGCCATCGTCTTCGCTGCAGTCGATTTGTCGAGGACCAGTAGTTGGGGCTGGCGCAGGCACCCATGGCGGAAAGAGGAACTTCTTCCAGACTGGACTGGCACAGACTAATGCTTGAGAGCATACCAGGCAAGTAATGGCCTGGTTCTTGTAAGTGACGAGCATCTGGGCATCGCCGGCTGGGAAATCAAATGGGTGCGGATTGACTCGAGCGAAGGCAGTCGATGCGCTGTTCGAGGCTGATGGTTGTACTGTTTGACTAGACATCTTGATAGTCTTCTCAGAGGTTGCTTGGTGCTGTCGCCGTGACTTCGAGGGTGGTTCTTGGATGTTGGTGTTTTGTCAATTTAGGAGAAAGACTTCAGCCATGGGGCGGAAGTTTTATCTCCAAAGGATCTCATATCGCGTGTATTACTCGGGTAACAACCAGAGTGAATCCATGTCGCATTACAAAATATTCTCCGATTCTCTTTCATTCAAATCCCATGTCGCTTTTCATGGCCGGTCGTGAGGGCGGACCTAAGCGAGAAATGCGGGTGGTCTGCGACCTTTTTTTTATGGCCATCAATCGATTGGGCAACAGCAGGGCGAACAATAAATAAATTTGATATACTGTAATTGCTCCTCTCTGAAGGCATGATTTCTGAGGGGGTGGTTACTGATATAGAACTATCCAGTTACCCAGGTAGTTTGCTTTGCTACGTGTGGGTTGGTCACGCCAAAGTGATCAAACTACCTCCAATATGTGGCTCAAATAGAAGTGATCAAAGCTTGAAATTACATATTATACTTCCCTAAGAAGTTGGTATATGCATAAATCTGTTGGTGAACGCCGATTGCACGTTTCACTTGAGCTTTCGCGTACTTCACTAGAGGTAATTTTCTCTTTCTTATTACTCTTCTGCTTATTTGATGTCTTTGCTCTCGCCGTGAAAGAATCCTAAGATAGCTCCTGCCACCAATGGCCCATCGTGGTCTAACCCGGCTTTCTCTTTTGCCTCCTCGACCTGCTTTTCGTCTTTGATCAGCCCCTTCTCAAACCTCGCATCGACATGCTTCTTTACCATCTGCTCATCATAACCCAAATGCCCTTGACTCGTGAAAAGTCTTTCTCGAATATACACTCCTTGGATTGGAATAACTTCCGAGCTTCCACATATACTTACCGAAGAATCATCTTCGATTAATCCCCCTGACGAAGCCGTTGTCGGTGGATCAACCACGTGATCAACATGCATTTGATGCAGAAATATCTTGCTTTTCGTCCGGAACAGAGCCTCGCCTGTTGATGTGAGATCTATTTGGGTGTGAGAAAGCTCCCAACTTTCGCCTGGTGATGGCTCGACTTTAGAACCAAGGGCACGGCAAAGTACTTGGTGCCCGAAGCACACGCCGCTGAATCGCATGTGGGGATAATTCTTCCAGGCAGCTGGGAATCGAGTCAGAATATGTGGCCAACACAAAATTTATGCAATTAAAACAGTCGACTCAGAAGTATTCAAAATGATTTGATGTCCTTATTTATCGAAAGTTTCAACATGGTGCCTTGAAGTTAAAGATAGGGGGGAAGGGTACTGCACATACTTCTGATCCACTGCACAAGCTTCAAAATCCACTCATCATCACCATGAGCATCATACTTGCTCCCCGTGATCAACACCGCGTCAACGTCTCCAACTTCGCTCACATCCAGAATCTTTCCTCCCTCCGATTCAACGATGAATTTCATGACGGTTTCAATCTCAAGTTGTGGTTCGTGCGCCTGCCCGGCTTTGGAGAAAAGCGAATGGAAAATGTCTCCGAATGTGCCCTTCCGCTCGCTCGTAGACTCAGATGTCTGGTCTGTTTCCAAAACGAGCATTCGGATTCTATCCGGATGGGAAGATCCAGTGACACTGGTTGTAAAAGATGCGGTGGCCATGATGAGATTTGTGCTCTGTATTTATGTTGGATTGGCAGAATGTTGGGAAGATGACGGCAGAATGTGAGAATTCGAATGTAGCTCCCAAGTGGCCAACAAATTACTTTTGATTGAGGAATAATTTGTTAGTTACCACCGGTGTTTGGTATTTATGTTTTGGGTGGATAGACAAGAGGCAACTTTCTGGAACCCACCAGACGTAATAGCGCCATTCAGAAGTCTCGGCGCAAAGATATCATGACGTTTAGCGATCACCAAGGCTGTAGTCAAGGAACAAAAACCTGTATTCTACAATTTGGCATTCTTGAAATTAATCTTGGTTCTCTTCGATATTCATACAACTTGGAGGATTACAATCCACAGAAGCGTCATAAGTCTGCAGGGCGGGCTATCTTTAAATAATTTATGTCGGCGCTTTGTTTAGTCCCTGACAGCTAGTGATCAACAGCCTAGGGCTTAGCGAGGGGGTGTTCTCAGCCCTATTGAGGATCACGTCAAGGAAGTTCTGGGTAGTATCTGGTGAACAGGGATAGTTCGGGGAAAGGCGATAATAGGCCAAAGGCACACACTTCCTATCTGTGTTTGGGTTGGTTTTAGTTGAATTTTCTAAGGACGCCTACTCCAAATAAGAAATGCATTGAATACCATTTGAATTTTTTTGTAACTTAAATAGCTAGAATCTAGAGGATATTATAGGTGGTACGTTATTATAAGATGGCCGAGCAGCCCCAGGTGCACGGTAACGGGCCGTTCCCAATATTTTGGTCAGGTACGGGCTTTGTACCGTGGCTCTGGGTTCGAAAAGAGACTACTTGTGGCGTCTCGGAGAAAGCTGGCAGGCCGTGTTAGGATGGTACACCCGAGTTCTCGTATGTCTATGCAAGCCACAGCGTTGTCTCCAACTCGCTTAGGCAGAACTTCAGATTTGAGCTTGCTGGACAGAAGGACAAAAGAATGGTGTTGGGTACAGTTTCGTGGGGAAATCATTTCCATTACTCGGAATCTAAGAAGTAGATCACGAGTTATGTATCTGTTTTTGATGACAGACATACGAAGTCATCTAGCATGATGCGGATTCTGATGATTTATACATGTAGATCAACCGAGCACCAATCATCAACAAAGGGGGATTCAACCGCAGCAAAATCATGTCGATTTAGACAAACGTATCCAACTTCCACAGCTCATCCATCTCGGCCATAGGACTAACTTCAGCAAACAATTGTTTTGGACCTCTCCCCTTCCACTTGCTGATATCATCACAGTCCGGGAATATTTCAGTACTAAAACGATCAACCATCTCCCGGACTTTGGTGACAAGATTGCTTCTTTCCTCAATCAAGACTGCGACAGCATGAGACGACCGTGGATTCAGTGACAAAATCAGGGGATACAGAGACTTCAGGATATCCATCCCCTGTTCTCCGAACAGGAGGGCGGCATAAGTAATCGAAGGCAGAATGATCAAGGACGAGACCACCAGGAGGGAAGTTGGCGTGTGAGCGGGGATAATACCATAGGTACAATCGCAATTCTTCAAATAAACGAGCACTATCGTGTAGAATATGTAGAATACTGGGGCGAGTGCAGCCGTGATGAGAATTTTCCAAGTCGCCATCACATCGTTGCCACGGATTTTGACACTTGACGCAGCCAATGCCTCGGCGGTTTTCCTTCGGGACATGTGGGAAGTGAGGATGAAAATGGGGGCGAATAGAACAAGACCAGGCAGTGTGAGGAAGGAAAGAACCACGAGCTTCCCGAGACGATAGAGAAGAGTCGATAAGAGGAAGAGGGCTGGAAGGTGCGTGTTGCGGACGGCAATCGAAAGGAGCTGGTGGTCCTTCAAGCCAAGTATCCGTAGACAGTGGACGTATCTCTGGAGATCCCTCCTCAATACCATCATTTCAGGCGTTTGGGAGTATGTAGTGTATCCTTTTGACAAGCGTCGGTTTAGTTCGGTTGCATGTGCTAGCGAGAGTCGTTGTGTTTTCTCGTCGAATAGGGTCTTGGTAAGGTAAAGCCGACGAGCGGCATGGACGAGCTGTTTGTAATGTGAGAATTGCATGATCTAAAATCTCTAAGGAAGCTTACATTGAGAGTCTCGAAGTCTGGGGCAGACACAGTCACTGCTGCCAGCGCCTCGGAAATGTCACTCATGACCGCTCCGATGGCTTCTCGTTTCTTTCCTGTTTGGAAGTCTTGGATGATTGACGAAGAGACAGTGACAGCGTCTCCAAACTCAATCACAGCACGAGATCGGAATTTGTGGGCTGAAAAATAGTTCATCCCGACAGGAACGATTGTCAAAGGAGTACCTTGGGCAAGGGCGCCAAGTGCCATGATGGCAATGCCAGCTATTAGGTTCATGAGTTAGATTTTGAAATATTGATTAATTTTAGGGCAGTAGCTGACCTTTGAGTGGGAGAAGTTCAGTTCTGTCGTGACTTCCGCCTTCTGGAAATATTCCAAGACAGCCGCCGGTACGAAGTCTTTCAAAGACAGCCTCGTAGACTTGGGTCTGGTCAACATGAGGAGCAACCTTGAATTTAGATCCAACGAAACCTGGCACCGGATCGTCGTCCATGTGTCTTTTCTTAGTGAGCTGAAAGAATGCATCACTATGAGTTGGTGCATTCTTGAGAAGTAGCATCTGGCCTTTGCGAATTTCTGCGATGTCTAGCTTGTGTGACTCGCCGTTCAAAGTTGGAAGGTAGATTGAGCCTCCAACTTTGAACATTGGATCTTCAAAGTCCGTTCCAATTCCAGATAAAAGCTTTGGCTCATTGATAGGGTCTAGGAGAAGGATTGTCCCCTCGGCCATTTTTGCAACGTCCATGGCTCGGGACACCGGGACAGCACCCATGATGGAGGCCATTGTGCCCACAAATGGCCTTTGGAAAGACTTTTCTGCCATGAGCCAAGAGATTTGTCTATTGAGAGACCTGAGGATCTTCATGAGTATCACAGAATCCACAAACTGTAGGGCTGTTAGATGTCCGATCGCGAGATGTAATATTATCATGTGATCATCATTCTCACCTGGTTTGCGTGCGGTGCTGCCACCAGTATAATAGACCCCTCGGACGGTACATGCCATGCTCCACGAACTTGGATGTCCCTGAAGAAGCAGTCTACCATAGAGGCAAATACACGGAGGATGAGATTGTACACCCAGCCCACAGCGGGTTTCAATGGGACCTGTCCAGCCATAATTTTTCTGCTCCAGCGTAAGCAGAGTCGTTTTCTGGAAGTAAAATGATGCGCTTAAATAGAGGGTATCGACTTGATGTGTAACTTCTGAGGCTGTCCTGGATTCATAGCCACGGTGGGGTCACAGAACTTTATTGTGGTGGTGAAAACGACTGGCAACGAGGCAGCGAGCAGCGAGAAAGCTCGTGACCACGTGACTTTGTACATGTTGCTGATTCCCAGACCTCCCAGGTCCTCAGATATACATCCCGATAAATGTAAAGAAAAAGCAGACGACAAAGAGAAAGAGCTGATCTCCCTGTCTTGAGATATATCTTGCATTCGAATTATTTAAAAGATGTATACTTTTCATTTTGGACGTTGATATGTTCAAGTTCAATCGTTGAAGCCACTTCAGATCACTCACTGTGGAATTTACCAGTCATAAGCATAAATAGGCCTACAAAAAAATCGAATTCATCTGAAGCTAGACTCTTACATTCGTCCCCTTCTCTATGTTATACGAGTTCTGTCAATTTTTCCGTGTCTGAGATGTGAAAAGTCCGGATGGGAGAAAGGGCGCAGGAAGATACTGTCCAGCCTCCTAAACATGAGACTTTTGCTGGACATAGAAGTCGATAGTACTTAGCCTATTATGAATGGACATGCAAACCAGCAAGAACATACTTATTCGATTTTTAGGATATATTTGATCAAAAGGTTCAAGGATATTGCCCGAGGTTGTGATATCAACACAGGCCTGGCTCCGAGGCCTGGCCGCCTGGAAATCTGGCTTGAAATGGAAGGTCAAACAACCCCCTGAAAGCCCCTTCAAGCTTGCCGAATCGAAGAGATATCGACAAACCAAAGGAAAATCATTGTGAGGAAATAAAACAAAAACATCTCGGTCCAACTACATCATCCCGAAGCTGGCAAAACATCGTCGGTCCATCTCTTAAGAACCCCGATTATTTACCATTTGAACTACTTCCCCGGCCTCCATTTGCACATTAGATTTCATTTTCCTCCGTTGCAGGTCTTTGAGCGGCGCAGTAAATACCAAGGCTCGTTTCTCCGGATCTGGGGACCCTAACCAATAAATGGCGAGATTTTCATGCAGCCAAGTCGTCGTCCAATCTCCTGATTGTCAACCCCTGACGGAAAGCCATGATCTTTGTTTTTAGAGCGACGCCCACTTCTTGCTGTCCCCCCGCCTCACCAGCAGTTGTTCCCAGAGAGAGGGAGCTCACAAGCTGGGGATGATGTCGACACCAAACTGGTTGGCGATTGCGGTGGTTCTTTTCTTCACTTTTCTCGGTCGTAAGTAAATCTGGGGGGATGCAGGAGTCTTGGAAAGGAACCGTGGCTCGGAAGGGATTATGAACTGACTTTCAAAGCCACCACCGCCTTCCAGTGCGGCAATGACACACTTCTCCTACTTTCAAATGTGGATGATATTGAGAGAAATCTCACGGGATGTACCTCATGGCTAGGCGATATCAAGATTGCCTACGACTGGAATGGCCCATTTTCGCTGCCCAACATCACGAATATTACTGGGTATTTCACGACGGAAACCTACAGAGGGAAGTCATACGATTTGAAGAGCTCTTCTCTGACATCCATAACGGCGGTCGACTTAGAGTCTGTGGATGGCTTGATTTTCGAGGATGCACCTCTTCTTTCAACGATAAATATCACCAGATTGAAGCATGTCAATAGCTTTAGGATTCTGCTCGACAGCGACCTTGTGCCAAACACAGATGTTACGTTGATTATTTCTTCACTACTGAACGCTAGCAGTATAAGGATGGCTGGCAATTTTCCCTTGTAAGTGAGGGTAAATCTGCACATGATATAAATACGCTAACACGACAATCTAGTGTTGACTTTCCCAAACTCGAGACAGTCGAAGGCAGTATGGAAATGACCAACAATCGATCCTTCATCGGTTACGATGGCTTCTATCCTGTAATAACGTCTACATCGATGGCTATAAATATGCCTAGTCTGTATCATGCCCGGAGTATACAAATTGCGGGGAACATCACTGAGTGCGTTCAGCTAGTTTTGCCACCAGGCTTAAGTCAAGACAGGATACTAACTTCATCCGTAGTATCTTAATGCCATCACTAGCAACCATGAGTAGATCGGATGGTTATTACATCTGGCTAGAGTATGACAGAAAGCAACTTGAGATCTCTCTCACTGGGGAACCGCTCGCGGTCAGCTTTCCCTCACTTCGGAACGTGACTAACATCGACTTATCTGGGGCACTGAGCAGGTAAGGGAAAGCCAGTCAACGATTTTGACGGTAGTTGACAAGTTTTGATTTAGTGTGTCTTTTCCATCTCTTGAATATTTGAATGGAAGCTTCGTATTGGAGCCAAGCATAAATATGACATATAACAGCAGTCCGTTGAGTCGTGCCGAATCGATTGAACTTAGCGGTAATGTGACCGAGTAAGTATTGACGCAGACCCATGGCCTGTGTCTTCACAGAAATAGCTAATGGGAGCTGCAGTTACAACATCGACTCCCTCACATCGCTCGACAGATTGAGCATAATTACTCCCGGCCGTGTTGACTGCGAGCCTGCCACTGCCGTCTGGACGAGAATACACCCGCCGTCAAACAAGACTAGTGAATATACGTCAAACCAGCCTAGTGAATATACCGGCAGATACCTCTGCGCAGACTTCCGGAAACTTGTCCCAGAGAAATCCAAGAAACCGTTCCCAGCCATTCCAGTTGGCCTAACAGTCGGCATCGGCATCCCAGTCTGGTTGTTTTTCATATTTGCCCTGTGGCATAGCAGGAAGCAGAAGAAGAAGGCCGAAGAGATTGCCAAAATCCCGCCGCCGGATTACGATGCCGAGATGGCTGCTAGGAGTGCAGGTGGTGGAGAGGTTCTGCCAGGCTACGAGCCAAGAAGAAGTCAGGGAAGTGAAGGTCAGCCGGGTTCAGTCATTGAATTGATCGACATGACGAGGCCCTCTCCACATCCACCGGGATATGAGGCTGCTACTGGTGGTGGGAGTACGGTTGTACCGGATGCAGCAGGCGCTGGTGATGTCGACGCTGGACGAGTAGCTGGAGGTGATGGGCCAGGGTCTGGGGTTGGATCTTGAGTGGTCCGGGATGGTCTCAGGGGAATGTATTGAATTATATGATATCCAGACAACGAAATATAATGTCTAGCTCAAGTTAATCCAAGAGACGCAGAAGTTGGTAGGCAACGTTGTGCTTCAAACTAGCCTGCAGTTGTGGTGTTTACTATTGGGGCCAGATGAATGAGGCTCATGGATAACAGCTAGGGTCGATCCAAGCTCGTTTTTCCCAAGCGCCACCACCACATGGTAAAGTTCATGTAGTCCCATAAGTAATCTTGAGGAATATCGCATTGTGAATGTCTCTGTAAATAGATATCGATGCGCAGGTCAGGCGAGCCAGGCCTATGCGTCCCTGAACCATAAGCGAGCAGCGCTATCACAACTTCATCAGTTCAACGGCTTATCTGCTCTGCTGCAACAACTTTGTATTTGCGTTGTGTAGTGATTCGATCTTCATCTATAAATATGATGGAGTCTAAACTTTGACTTTTCCCAGCACGTAAACCATGCACACTCGTACCTCATCACCAACATCACAAGTCTCAGTTCAAGAACCCTCTCGCCTCACTCCCTAAGCGCCCATAAACCCCCGCATCCACATATCAAACCCATCCCGCGCTGCATACCCTATCCTATTATCCCCCATATTATATCCCATCAAGTATATTTCACATGCACGTTCTCCAACCGTGCCTCTTCCTCCCGCTCTCACCTCATCCCAACACTCACACACACGTACCAGACCCGACAGTTCGGGTCACGATCATGCACACCTTCTATAGTAGGAGGTTGCCCCGCTCTCGCAGCACCAGGCGCACGCGTGCATGGAGATTAATATAGAACGAGGCACATTCGCGCTTTAGGCTAATCTGTGAGATGTGTTGGTTGGCTGTTTCGTGAGCAAAGGCCGAACGTAAGGTAAGGTTTGTTTATTCCCGAGGATGCGAGGGAGGGGCATCACATCACACACACAGCGAGACAAGAGACTAAGAATGTGAAGGGATTTCCCGAATCACATTGATATTGATTACAATTACGCAAAACAGTAAATGTCCTCTTTTGCCGCATCTGATGGATTGGATATACACTTGTCTCACCAAAGCCAGCCAGATACCTGCGAGCCTTGTGATTTGTGTTACCCCACGTTTCTATTCTAGGACTCAGCTCGTACCGGGGGTCGAGATGGAATACCTTCCTATTTGCTAAGCGGTACGAATGAGACTTGCATCCTGCACGAAGCACGCAGCATGTCTTTTGTCTTTATCTTGAAACGTTCCGACCCGGTAGGTCTGTGCCCCGAAGCTCTGCATGGAGCTTTCGTTGCTTGTTTTTTTCCTGGTAAGCGGGGTGACTGGTGGTTGAGGCTTTGCTGGTAAGCTTGAAATTGGTGGTGTTACCATATCGCTGGCCGGGACGTGTTTCCTGCATCGGAGGAGTGATTGGAGTGAGTTTAGAGAGTCTGAAGGTTGGTTATGTGTGAGATGCAGAAAGCGGGCGGCTTGATGGCGAGCGGCAGTTGAAAACATTGCAGCTTTCGGACTTTTGAGCGGAAAGACAAAGGTGTAGAAGAAGAAAACACTAGAAATCTCCTGGAGTTGAAGTCACAATGGGCAAATTTCAGATGTCCAGAGTAACGATTCCCTTGAAAAATCCCATGGCTTTTATTCCCTACGCTGCCTTCCTACGACATGTATTCCATTTACGAAAAGGGTATAAATACCTCCCGCCTCCTCTCCTCTCCAATAAGCGATCCCTTCACAGGCTGCAAGCAGGAAACGCTCGCCTCTTTCTTCACCGTATCGAAATCCATTTTGATACACCTTGCGGCTGCCCACTCTGGTATGTAGTCATCATTTTCATCCCCTTCATCCAAGCACTCTTCTTCGATTTCCGCAAGCCAGGCCATGATTTTCCCCACCACGATCCCATCCCAGACTCCTTCTTTGCGGGGGCTGCGGAGGAGCAGCTGGATGGCTTCGCGTCTGAGAGAACGGTGTCGGTAGATCCATCCTACTGTCATGAGAGGAACGATAATTTGCAGGTCGAAGACATAGCCAGTGTTTCCGTTTTCCGAATTCCCTTTTTCCGGGTTTTCTAGCAAAATCCGGGCTATATCGACCAATTCTTCAAGTTCTGTCGTGAACCTTCCATTGTTAACAAGACTAGAGTGGCTGTTGTTGGAGGCGATTGACATGTACCCCGCTAGCCAATGTAAACGCAATGTTGAAGCCAGAAGAAATTCCTCGTGTGGCGCTGATCCTTTCCGAGAATGATTTAGCAATGGCCTGAATGCTCCATCCCACCTCTCGTACTCCTTCAGCGTCTCCAACCTCTCCTCAAACGTTGGATCTACATCGAAAAACAGGGAGCAAGGTCCATTGTCCTCGGTATCGCTAGTCGGTGATGAATTCGGACTGGAATGTGTCGAGAAATTCTGCAAGTGCATCGTGCTTCGTAGCCAATGCATACTCCTCCTGATGACCAGCTCCAACATCGTCCTCGCTTCTTCTAAACTACTGAAAATCTCCGGCATCTCATCAATCGAGGCTTGTCCACAATGTCGATAATGCTCATGTGCTTCCCTCGTTCGCCCATCCGCATACGTCATGACCTGAATCTCTAAATTTCCAAATGCTCTCAGAATATCGTCTTCCACGATATGAGGATTCTCACTGCCTATTTTCGTGCGCAACCTCCCACTTTCATCCGGTCCATAGAATGAAGAGGCCCATTCCCGGATGAGCTTTAATCCGGAATAGACCTGCATCTCGTCATATCCATGGTATGACTCAAAACAGTAGAACAGCAAACACGCGATCAAAGTCGTCCTCAAATCACAGAAACCACCAGCTACATCTCTTCGAAGTAGGCATAGCGCTTTGCTGTACTGTCTGAAAGCAAATTGATGTCGCAAAGTCCCCACGGAGCTTTCCGGCCATGGTGAAGGAGTCGACAGATTTAGAGCCCCGATTGCTACGACTGCATGTCGTATTGAGGGAGAGGTCTCACAGGCCTGGAGCATTAATCGGGTCCATAAATCTGTCGAAAAAGCCGATGAAAGTTCATGTGACGTTCGACTGCAAAATGTCTGAAAAGCTTGGTACTCGTGTGGCGTTTGAAATAGCAGTCGTGTTGGTGAAGGATAAATCTTAGTCGGCGAAGTAGCCGATGGTGAATAATCTGAGGAAGAGGTCTCAGGATATTCTGACGGGGGGCCTGAAATGGAGACTGGACTTTGACTTGGCGATTTCGGTACCAGCGTCCGAGAACTCTTGCTTGAAGTTGGCTTCGACGGCGATTTGTTGGAGTATCCGTCGCACTGGTGACCAAATCTTACACAACGCAAACAGCTTGGTTTGGTCTCATCGCATTTGACGCGGCGTATCCTAGTCGTGGAAGTATATGTTTAGTTATGGCTGAACACCCAGTGACTTTAGTTGAGAAATGCAACAGGAATATGTGAAGTTGAAAAGGCTCGGCTCGGAGAGGGACAAGGCTGAGATGCGGCAAAGTGCAATGCGGCGCGGGACCATGGAAAAAACGAACGAACGAACAACTGAACAGAAAGAAATCCAAAATTACGAACTTGCATGTCTGGCATCCAGTTTTGACCTTGGGCTTGCTTGCTCTCGTCTTCTTGATCTTGACCTCTGCTGCGTTATCTGGGCTGGAAGCATCCCCAACCTGCTCGGGCATCAGGCTGCTGGACATGGACATTCTAGGCGATGAGTGAGTGGAGGACTGCCTCTGATCCAATCCGTCTCGCCAGGAAACAACTCATATCCAGAGGGAGACGAAGAGGGGCGGCCAACAAGTCGCAAGTGAGGGCATCTGTAGACTTATAAGCAGCAAGGTGCCAGTTGCCAGTGGGCAGCTCAGCATGCATGAATCTTATTTTCGGCCGTCGGAAGACCCATAAATAAATAAGTAATGAGATGAGATGGGATGGGATGGGGGTGTGGAAGGAAAGAAAGGTGGGTGGTGTGCATGTGGATAAGATATGGCGTCGAACGAGTGAGAGAGGGAGGGATGATGATTGATGAGTGAGGAAGATGTTGGCGTAAAAGCAAGCACTTTAGGTGGGCAGTAGGCAGCCCAGGCCAGTGGAATAGGAGTGCACCTCGCCGTGAGCGCGAATCAGCTCTCATGCGTCGCATCGGCCGGTATGTGTGGTGCTGATACGGTATCGTAGAGTAAGTAGGTAAGGTAAGTAAGTCGATTTTGTCTGCGTCCACTGTCCTCCACCTTACCTTGCCTTTCCTCGCCTCACATTTCGTACACTACAGGTACACCACATCCACCTCACCTCAGCAGACTCTGCCTCCAAGCATTCCCTACTGTGGATAGAGTGCATGTGCATCTCTCATGCTGCCTCACCTCGCCTCGCCCCCGTCCTCGCAAATGATGTCTAAAGAAAGCAAACCCCAGCGTCTGTGCCAACGCCTGTCGCAATGCCAGTGAGTGCCTTGAACAGGCTCGACAGGCTGCACGTTCTCACCAGGCAGGCTGTTCCAAATACGTCGATCCCCGGATCAGCGTAAGCGCTTACACCTGAGGTTCTCGTTCCAATGTCCAATCAGCCCCAACTTCTCGTATACAGCGCCCTCACAAGATCCAGTGCTTCAGGCACCTCGCCAAGGTCGCCCACCTAGGAGAGTAGATCTACGAGCTTGGATCACTCGCTGGCAAGCACGACGGGTGCTCTTGTGCCACATTGTTCCGATGGGTTGCGTGAGGCTGATGGTAAACATCTTTGACGAGTATGTTCGTAGATGAAGCAATAAAGACACAGAGATACGAAACCGAGGACAACCTAAGAAAGTTAGCCGAGAGCCCCTGACTCTTTACCGAAATCACGTGGGAGTAAGCAAAGAATGGGCGGGTATGGGAGCCAGGACGAGAAGGAAGAGGAGGCTTACAACCTTGTATTTTAGCTTGGCAAAAGTACCGTCTCTACGTAATCAGGGTCCTGACTTGTCAGATTACAGTGCAAGCAAGTCACGATAGGTGAAACTTCGGGGGGCTAGCTGGAAACGGCATCCAACGCGTAAAAGATGCGATTGATTACTCGACCTGACCCGACCACTTGGGTCACATCTCGGAGCAAGCAGTGGCGGGCCAAAAAGTGCACTTTTGTCTCCGAGAGTTTTATAAGACTTATAAGTTGCCACCTCCAGCCATCCTCCTCGAGACGTTTTCCCCTCTTCTCCCTTCCTCCGTTTCATCGCTCATTCATCCCAAATAGGTCATTAAACACTACATTCGGACCGTAGAACGACTCGGACCCTCCGAACCAGGTACAGATTCTCGGACCGAACTTTGATTCGCTATTGTTCGCTTATCAAAGTTCATGAGGGCTTGATCCCCAAAGTTTGAGCCCGTCTAGAAGCCTGGCAATATGTTCCGCGAAACGAGCAGTTGATTTCAATTGGATCCGGACTGGGTGAAGAAATTTGACGAGATCCATATATCAATCAGATTTAGGGGCCCGGCATTACAGGCGGCAGTACATTTCCAGGAGCTATTTGCCAATCGCAGGACCAAGCCAGGCTTCGATTGAGAATCTTCAAACTGTTTATACAATATCTCTCCACAAGCGTGATTTATGATCGGGACTTTTAAAAATTTATTGCGTCTTTGGGATTTTGATTCGCCAAGAATACGACCCGCAAGTGTGCCGCTTTGAGAGGCGACATTTCGTACCTGCAGAAGCTCAATGGCGAAACATTTGCCACGAGAAACTAGCCCAGTTCACTAATCAAATTCACAAAAACTTGTCATGCTGAAACTAATTACGTTATTTTCGGCCTGGGAGTCTGTGGATGCGACAGCTCCTTGGTAATACACTCGCCAAGAATACGGGATTCCCTCATTCGAGATTCCCACTCAACACCTCTTCTATTGCCCCGCTTCCTCGGTATTGTAAGTGCTGACTTTGCTGAAATGAGACGCATTGGGAGAAGAAAATGTGTGTCTTCTAGAAGAAGATTGTGGGATCACACCCATCCCTTTTAGAATTCAAATATGCGATAAGCGAGAGAGGAGCAACGATGGACTGCCAGGGGAGCCACTCGGTTCTTTCTGCCACCCCGAACTTTCAATGGGTTCCCCGTACTACGAATTTATCAGAAGGCTCGTCGTTGGAGCCGCATTTGCCTATTATACGCCATACGCGATCCCTCCTTGAGTCTAAGTAGCACAGCTCATGGCATGCATTACCCTCTCGCCTCCAAGTTAGCTCCCCAGCTCAGCATTTTGCAGAATCTGGATTGCAAAAAGAAAGGACCGATCATTCATTGAGATCCCCCGTCTTAACTACCGCCCTATGATATACGATGAAAGTACACCGACAGAGCCAGCCCAGCCCACCATACAAACTCATTCAACCACCAACCTCCTCCTTCTTAAAAAAGAAGAGAAAGAATCACCAGCTGATTCCTTATCCTGAGCTAGCAAACCACTTTATATAGGATAATATGAACATTCGATGATCACTACAAACATCAACGATCTGAGCATGAAGATCTCATCATCCTGGTTGGTGATGGTTGGGTGCGGTTCTAACCCTTCCCCACCTATGTTCTATGTCAGGATGGATGTTGTTGTGTTATAGTACAAGCAGCAAGTTCGCTTACCGTAATCAACAGTACTTTTCTCCAGCATTTCCAACACCAACATAGACTGAGGCCCAGGCAGAACTACACTATACCACCACCGACCGTATGAATTAAACTACAATCAAATAAATAATTTATATACCAAAACTCACAACAAACCCCCCTTTCGACATTCAGAAACCACCTCTCCTATCCATCCGAGCCTTCCCTTTCTCACTCCGACTCCCACTCCGACTCCCCACCGACCCCGCCGCAAGTTCCGAAACAACAACATCTAACTTCTCACAACCCCCTTCTTTCCCCATAACAACTTTATCAATCTTCACATCCTCGCCCTCCTCATCCCTGATCCTATCGATATCCCCATCCCTATCCCCATCCCTATCCCCTTCCCTATCCCCTTCACAACTAAGTTCCGACACCGGACTAGCCAATTCACAAAAAGCCTTCCTCCCCCCATCCAACTCACAAGCGCAAGTGCACAGCACTAATCCAGCATCCAACTCTCCCCTCTGTACACCACCCTCCAACTCCCACGGTACCACACCACCCAACTCCCCTAGCCGCGCAGCCTGCAACTGATGCAAAAGACGACAATCAGGATCATGATCCAACTCAACCCTCTCCGTAGGCCTCCCCGAGAGTTCCGCCTTACCAGTAAACCCGAAGCCACACTCACTCGACACATCATCTCCACCGCCAAAGATACTATCCGGTTTCTCAATCTCATGGGCTCTAGCTCTTCTCGCAGCGATTCTCGCGCGGCGAAAATGACATCCCAGAGTCGCTAGCACGAGGAGGGCCGCAACGCCCACGCCTATGCCAGCGCCAATCCTGATCTTGAGCGTCGCTCCATCGGCAGATTTATTCTCATCCTTCGGGGTATCTGGACTAGGGACGTTATTAGGACTGATGAACGTGCCATTCGGGGGCGCTTGTACCGCTTGCGCGGTTTCCCAGAGGGCGTTTCGGATCCTGGCTTGGATGATTTTGCCGCCTGATTGGTAGTAGATGTATGCTGAGCCGTCGGAGATGTTGAAGGATGAGGAGGCGGCGAGGGGGGCGTTGGGTGTGTCGGCTAGTGGCCAGGATGAGAGGTCCATTTGGGGCTGAAGGGACCAGGTCGTCCCGCTGTCGGTGGAGCGCATGAATTGTAGGCGGGATGTGCTGTCGATGTAGAAGATGCAGTCCCAGCTATTGTAGGTGAGGGTTGCGAGGTAGGCGAGGGATGGGACGAAGGATGGGAGAGTGGGTGTTGAGAGGCCTAGATTGTGTGTGTTAATTTCTATTCTGTCTGTGGTGGGGGAAGAAAAGAAGATGCAGATCGAGTGAAGACAATTTACCTTCAACCCAGGTCTTTTGATCATGTATTGAACTTGTCTTGTTCTGTACCACAGCATTACTCAATCTCACCCCTCCCTCACCTGCCGCATATA
Source organism: Cadophora sp. M221 (assembly GCA_017366145.1). Lineage (NCBI taxonomy): Eukaryota > Fungi > Ascomycota > Leotiomycetes > Helotiales > Ploettnerulaceae > Cadophora > Cadophora sp. M221. The sequence goes on from JAFJYG010000547.1 coordinate 27,380, forward strand.
CAATCTCCCTGATCCTAGTGGTATTGCTCGGGCTGAGATACGTTGTCGAGATGGGATATCCGTCCGGCACTGTGAGGTCCCCAGTAAGGTTTCCATCTGCCCACTTTATGAGAGTTAGCCCCGAAATTTTGAAAATTCTAGGTTCTAGACCTTTAAGATAACAGTGAGGAATCCTACATACGTTCGTTACCACGCCTTGCGTGTTGTTGGCGTAAGCGAGCTGACGGATCGAGCCGCGAATGTCTTGATATGTCACACGATATCCAATATCTTTCGAGAAGAGGGCCGCAGCGATTTTGGTGTTGGGGGAAACAGGGGTAGCGATATTGGAAGAAATGATATGTTCGCCATAATTGACACATATTCCAGATGCGTACGAGCACTTGAAGAAGAGGAATGCAAGGCTCGAGTTGACAGATTGGTAGAAGACTTGGCCCTATGAAGCGTTTGTTAACTCCACACTTGACTTTAAACAGACATCTTTTGATCTAAGAAGAGTCGGATGGTCTAGATGACTTACATACACGCTTGTCGGGCCACTGTACCCCGTACAAGCAATCGCCGTCCCGTTCTTCGGTTTAGCCTCCACCTCGATCGGTTGGAGATCACCGAAACCCTTGGCGGAGTTGATGCTGTATAGGAAATTGTCCGCGCCGGGTTCATGGACGACGACGGCAGAACCTCTGCCGAAGTAGAACGATCCGACGGCTTGGGTATGTGCTGGGCAACTCAGCCCTACGAGGATGAAGAATGTTGCCAATGTAGTGAAGAGAACTTGGGCCATGATGGCAGATGTTGAAAAGACTCCGAAAGAACGATATTGGGAAAGTGGGCTCGACGAAACGAAACGTGGAGACAAGTTCGATCGTGAGACTTATATCCTCATTTGAACGATGCTCTATGGTACAAGCAGTAGTACACCATCGTCTGCTTCTTACGCCGCCAATATGCAGCAGTAGCAGCAGCAACAACATCAGCAAGATCGATCTCCCCACCCACCCACCTATCTTTGCATCTCAAAAAAGATCATGATTCTGCCCCTACTTCCATGCACTATCCCACTGCACAACGGCCGTAGAATAGACAACAATGAATACAGACAGTATATCCATCAGCCCTATCGAGAGTGAGGCTTGAAAGCAAGAAACGCAGTTGGGGTCCAATCCCACATCGGCAGACCCGTACCGTTGCAGGAGAGCGAATAGCATACCGCCGTTGCAGCTGCAGTGTATCCCAAGACATTGGGGTTGGGTCGCTGAATCATCACCCTGCGTGCGGCTGGGCTGTGGCGCGTTCGGCTGGCGTCTGTCAGAAGCGATATTCCGTAACAAGTATTACTTACACTACTATTCTAGAAGACTGAACCCCATCTTTGCCGTTGAGGTGCAGAGCTTCAGCCACGATGGGGAGATACTTCTTGCAAGGCAATATAAGACAGTGGAGCCAATACTGTGAGATTATCTATGGTGGCTGTACGTATGCCGCTTACCTAAGTCCGCATTTAACCTATACCTGGGTGGCATTCAGGGGATGGCGCTTTGTGATTGATTTGATAACCGCCATTGAGAAGGGTGGAGGCGAAGTGCAGCGAAGACTATTCAGACGCGTTTGTCTTGGATAGGAAAGCTCATTGGAGAATTCAACAGTTACTGAGCATCTCTCTGTAAACGAGCTTGCCGATTGATTGAGCTTGCGGTGGATATGTCTTGGGTGGCATCGGGACGTTCTTGGGTTGCGATTCTGAGACGTTGCAGTAACATCTAGACCAATAGTATCCTTGGATCAGAGCCCCTTCAAAGGAAAAGACTGGCAAGGCTTCATCGCAAAGAAGAGGCTTGTTTCCATAAGTGATGAAGGGGGGGCCATCAACCGGCACCATCAGTGGGAATGCCGGCAGCAAGAACGACACAAGCTATCTTGGATCGTATTTGGACAAATGAAAATGTGCTTCTTGGACGGGAAATTGTCTTGGTCGGCAGGGTGAAGCTTTGTTGGGGTAAAAAGTCCCACGACGTGCTCCACACTTGAATGAAGGTGTGTTGATCTGCGTGCCATTGGGGAGAATCAGTGTGACGAGACTGTTCTCTTGCACGAAAGGCTTGCTGGTGGTATCGTTTTGATGGATGGTGATAGGGTACAATAGCCAGCATCGAAGCCGGACACAGAGTCTGAACAGCCAAGATACCGCCATGCCAACTCTTGCCCCAAATTGCGGTCTATAATCAGAAGAGGCGTCCACGGACTGTGAGATGGGGAACACATGTGCAGAGCGACAGAAAGACTATTTTTTGGAACGTGTGAGAGGTAGGTCAGATGCTCCAAACTCCTGTTGTGGTGGCTGCGAGACTCCGAACATGACTTCAAGAAAAGGAAAAGCATTGGAAGATGGGACGGGCGACAGAGAGAACTAGCTTGAAATACTGCAACTCAAGACTGAGCGGGACAAACAAGGTAAGTACGTCCCAGCCCATGCAGGACGGCGTACCGCCTTCCTGTTATCTGAGGAACAGCTTTGAAAATTCACCAAGTAGTTCCTTTTCAACGACGGGAGGGAAGCCACGCCTGAAAAAATAAACGGAAGTCGACGACACTTGAACAGAATGACAGTATCAAGCCAAATATCCCTTCCGAAAACCGGATGTGCAATACATAACGGCCGATGAAAGTGAAGCGGGCACAAGTCCTGTCATGTGCAGCGTGCCAAAGAGAGTTGAGTTAGTGCAGTTGAGTACTACTCAAATAATTTCAGCGCTTCCATGACACGCCGACATTCATGTGTAGAGCTAAGCCCTCATCGGAATGCCGGGGAAAAAAAGAGAGAATAATTTGAAGTAGACACTCTGACACCACCATAGCGTGCTACTTCACACTCTTGCAGAAGTAGGACACACGTCCAATCCAATCCAACCCAACCCAATCACAAGAACCCCAAACCACAACGACATCCGCCCGGGCACCTACCCGGGCAGCAGAGGGGCTGGGCCGCAGGGGGCCCACCAATACTAGATAGTATTCTCATGCAGAATGAAAAATGCGTACTCGTAGTCATAAAAATTATGTTATTATTACCACCAGAAAACTCTCTATTTGTTATCTTCTTTCTATCATATGATATGCTGGTTTGGTATGGAGAGGGATCCAATTAATATATTTATTACTCAAAATGAATCAATTCAGTCTGCTTTTATAGCGCTATTTACGAGTCAGCATATTTCATTTGTATAGATCGTAGGTAGGTAGGTTGAGTGATTCATTGACCAGGAGAAGTAGGTTGGAAGGGAGCAAGAAGGGAAGGTAAACATACCCATAAATCCTCCTAACAAACGCATACGCCGTCAAAAACCCCACCGTGCCACAAAGCAGCCCATAGACCACACACGCCATAAAGCTATAACTGAAAAACAACAAGCCGCTCACAAAGCCCTGGATGTGGAGTTTGGTGAAGTAATACCACACGCAGTACAAAAAGACCCAGATGGCACTGCCGCCACCGACCATGAAGCTGTGCCACCACCAGTTGTAGTCCTCGCTGCACAACTTGATGTAGATGGTGACGATGGTGACTTCGGCGATGGTGAGGATCAGGATGATGGAAACGACGGATAAGAAGCCGAAGACGTAGTAGTAGCCTGATTTATCTTGCCAGAGGGACTGGAAGACGAAAAGGAGCTCGATGAAGATGACTGCGAAGGGGATTAGGCCGGCGAGGAGTATAGAAGCGGGTGATTTGATATACCATGCTTGAGTTGGGAGTTGGCGTGGCAGAGTAGTGGTCTTGGTTGGGTGTTCCCAGGCACCTGTGCGAACGTAGCCGTACCATGAGCCGGCGTATACGAGAGGCAGTTGGATGCAGAGCCAGAGCATGACAATGCCGACCAGGGTACCGAATGGGATGGCAGTTGACGAGGCTTGTGCCCAGACAAACAGGTTGAGGATGAAGATCAGGGCGAAAAGGAGACCGGGGAACAGAGTGGCGGTAATGATGGTGTTTTTGCGCCAGTTTAGTCCACCGAATGTTTTGTACACTCGTCCAGAAAAGTAGCCGGAGAAAACACCAGCGAATACGAACAATCCTACTCCAACTGAAACGAAACCACCACGGAAACTTGGGTTCAAGATGCCGAGACTACTGAGAACGAGTAATCCAACGGCCATGAAAACAAGCTGCATACCAGATCCAACGAGTGGTGCCAATAGGTAGCCGTAAGCTGGTGCACGGAAGACATCTCCATGGAGGAGTTTCCATCCAGTGACATCCTCAAGAGGTTCCTCGTCAGAAGATACATCAGCATCATTCTCAGTATCTCCAACTTGTTCTAGTAATCCTCCGGTCTTTTCGCTTAGCTTAGGGGTTCGAGTTCCACTTGTTGGTCTGGACCGTCGCTTCGCCCTCATTTTCCCATCCTCTGCAGCCGCCTCCTTGTATGACTTGATATCTGTGCGAATGGTCCTGGTCAAGATCATAGCCACGATAACACTGAGAGCTCCGGAAATAATCAACGAATTGACAATTGCCAACCAATGGATCCTAGATCCTTCCTCCTGGTTAACAAAGTATAGATCCCATCTGTGTGCCCATTCGATCTTGTCGTCCTCGCGCCAGTAAACAGAGTATGAATAAGGAATGTCAAGAGTAGCTCCATCCTCCATATCTCGCTCACTCTCCGGAGGATGGTAGGAAGATTCGGGATATTGGACCGAGAAATCGGTCGAATTCGGTCGGAGGTAGAGCTCAAAGGGTTCCTCGACATCATTTATATCTGCCGGGCAAGAGTTTCTCTGTCCTCCAATACTCTTCGTGTAGACCTCGAATCCAACCACAACCTTTCCACCCCTTTCTCCGTCTTTGCCAGGGGCCTTTCGGTATCGCATGACAATTGTGAGGTGGTTGTTGATGTAGTATCTGGACTTGCCAACAGTCGAAATGTCTTTGTATCCCATTTTGAATCCGGCAGCATAGTATTTCTTGGATTTGTCCACCGTGACGAAGCTTGTTGCACCTGGAAGGTTGTCCACAATCCATTCTGCCACATAGCCATCCTTGACCATCTCCCTTGCCCGCCTCAGATCCTTTCGGCTGACTGTTTTCGAGCAGAGAAAGTTACATTCCTGGTCTTTTCCCATTACCAGCTCGATGTCGGATTGGGCAATTCGGTCGCCTCGGAGGACTTCGCCCAGATTCAAGGAGATGGTCTGTCCGCTGAGGAGGGAGGATCCGGCATGATTGACACCGGTTGGGGGGCATACGAATGGGAGATCGTAGTATGCGAATTGTAGTTGAGTATTATCGGAATAGACTTTGTTGACCAGTAAGGGGATTGCTTCGTTATCTTTGTAACTTTTGATGGACCAGCCTGGGGAAGTTAGTCTGACTGTCCGATTATGCGTATTCCACTATGATTCTATCCCAGCGTCCCAATATTATAATAAACGTACCTGGAATATAGAAAGCTTGAGAGAAGGAAAATGTCATCAAAAAAAGGAGACATCTCCCAAGCCGTAACCGGAAATCTGCAGCCATTGTGAAAGAAGGGGAACTCGTCAAATCATGCACTTCGCATCTGCGGTGCGTGGGCTGTTACAGGGAACAATTCCTGTCTCTCCTATTCTCCCAATATCCAAATATGCAATTGTCCCACAGTTCCAGTGGCCCAAGGAAAGGTCGAGTATCGCGAAGAGTGGGAGGGAGGTCGCGGTTGAGAATTGTTGAATGCGGCGGAATGCAATGGGAGAGGAGACAAGACACGGGAAACACTTGAACGAGTGTAATTGGTACCGAGTACCGCGGTGAGTAAGCACTTAGCTGCGGATGATCGCTGGCGTGGCAGATGGTTGAGGATGGGATGGGACGGGCTGGGGATGCGATGGTCGTGGTGTTGTTCGTAAAGAGATGACGATCCTCCTGGTTGAAGGATGGGAGATGGAGCTGGAGATAGAGAATTGAAGCTGCAGAAGAGGAGAGGAGGAGATGAAGGAGCCGCTGGGTTGGTGGTTGTACTCCGGGCGAGTCGATGGTTGGTTGGTTGGTTGGTTGGTTGCTCTGTTCTCCTGAGTCCTGAGTCCTGACGTCTTGGCTGTGGTGTGGCCAGCGGGTTGGTGGTGCTTGAGTGGTCGGTTGGTCAGTGGTGCTTAGCGGTGGTGTTTGGTGGTGCGCGAGCAAGGGGGAACAAGGTTTAGCACCATCCAGCGCTATTTCGAGACTTTTGCCCCGGCGGGGAGGCCAGCTCTAGCTTCCCCGAAACAACGTGCTGGTATTTACTTGATGGGGAAATAAAGTATGTCGATGATAAGGAGGGAAGACCTGCGTTCTTCCGAGAAAAAGCTATCATATAAGTTGGTCCTTTTTACTCCTCTCCTGTATCCTTTCCCTAGACTTCCGCGCCTGCCAAAATAAGACTCCGACGGCATCACGTGGGCTGGATCAAGGAGATACCTCCCCTGGGCTTTCTCTGGCAGGGAGACTTTCTGGCGAAAGGATTGCATATCTTCTAGCCTGGGGGCAAAAATAAGAATTAAAACTGTTCAATGTTATCTGGGTTCTTCCTACTAGTCTAGAATCCTGCCTCCCAATACTCAAAGGTATAACTTGAAGACGGCTTTGATTGAGCAATGATAGCATTGGCTAGGGAGATTCGAGTGTAAAACCCCACGAAACGAGCTCTTAGGATATCAGTCAAAGGTTCAAATCAAATTTTTAGCCCTTCTCTACCAAGTTCTCAGACAGCAACATTCGCTTCGTGGATTACATTGTTTCCTCCATTCCCTACCCAAGTACCAAGGTCTCGCTTCTCGCTTACCATGTCAACAACACATCACTTCGAATCCGCCTCAAACCAATGTTTACAGATACCTAGTAAGACCAGAAAATATCTACTGGGTCGCCATTTCTTCTATACTATCTCTAAGACCTTCACATGCTTTCCTGTCGCTCAAAGGTTCCAAGTCCATTTATCTCTACCAATCCACAATCCTGCCTCCTGATATCCTCATCTTCATTCTCGTACTACCAGACGAACTTAATCGTTCCAACCAAAACAAATATATCACTTTCAGACCTGTTGAAACGAAAATTGTGTTCACCGCCGCCTAAACTCCAAGCTCGTAACTTCTCATATTAGCTGAAGCTCAAAATCTAGCCCTACACCATATTATCCCTCTCATCCAATACCTTGTCCAACAAGAGTGAACTCCCCAGAATCCATATAAACTACTTCTGCCGTAAATTGAATTCACCTACTAAACTACTCTCACACTACCTTTAGATCAGGCATCCCTTTCCCCACTATCCATACAAAGGCAGGCAGCCCACGCACCCTCCTCAGTATACCCAGTCTCAACCTCTTTGATCGATCCAACCCAATCTACAGATTTGACACTCAACCTTATTGCAGCTGCAGCGCACTCACATGGCATACAGGAGAGCAACGGAACCTACTCTTCGTGTCCTCCTAGACCTATGAAGAACAAATCAACGAAAGACATGTCGCCCTTCTACCCCACCACCAACAGCCCTGCCATGGACATGCTTTCAACTCCAATATCAACCTCGATCGGCAACAAATCAATGGCTTCCACCAGTTCAACCACAATGCCACCTCTTTCCACCTTCAACACACCTACAACACCAACAAACATGGCCGCCACAACCTCCACCAACCCCCCAACCCGCCCCTCAAAACGCCGCCGTACATCCATCAGCCAACGCACCATCGAACCCACCTCAACACCAGACTCCCACACTCTCAACCTCACCTCCCGACCCCGAAGACAAGCAGCCATAAAGAGCCGAGCCCAATCCAGGTTTTTCAGTTACGCCAACACCAATTCCAAGTCCACAGCTTCAAGCAGAAAACCAAACACAAACTCAAAATCTAAGACGAGTTCAAAAAAGAAGTCGAAGGCGAAGGCCAAAAAGGCCGGAGCAGTTGAAGATGAAGAGGAGGAGGAGGAGGAGCAGTTTGAATGTCCTTGCGATCTCAAATGCGAGAACATCGCCATTTGTGAGAGTAGGAAGAAAGAAGCTGAGGTTAGAGATGTGGGGATGAAGTGAGTACAGTATTTCATTTCCCTGTACGTTCCTCACCTGGAGATAGATATCTCCTCTATTCGCCCAAGAGTTCACGCCATTTCTTTCATACCTTATGAGAATACTCACTGACATCAAAACCAGCATTATACTCTCCTCCAGAAGCACCGTCATAATCAAAGTTGGCATATCGCCTAACCAACAATCTTTCATCATCCACAAAGAGCTGTTGGAAATCCACTCCGAATACTTCGCCTCCTTGTTCTCCAACCCTGAATGCTCCAACTCCTCTCAACTCTCCGAACAATCCAAGGACATCTCTCAACCAAATAAAAGCTCCGCACTCGGAAACGCTCTCGCTGGCGCCATGCATGTCGAAAGCCTCGACTCCAAGGTCAAGGTCCAGGTCAAGGGAGAAATTCATACGAATCTAGACGCTGATGATAATATCGGCCTAGGTATCAAGATGGAAATCGACGACGAAGACAGCGATGACGACTTCACCATGATTTCCTCAGATCAGTACTACTCCAACCTCTCTCGCAAGAAGTTTCCCACGCCACCACCCGCACCACCCCCGCCACTCAAGAGCAAGAGCACCAGCTCCTCCATCTCCTCATCCCCATCCAACATCAACCCCAAAGCCAATTGCACCCTCTCCACCCCCCAACCCCAAACC
>JAFJYG010000548.1:0-35999 GCA_017366145.1 Cadophora sp. M221
TACCAGAAACAACCAAAAACAACGAATCCGTATACCCAATCCTCCCCTCCCCATTACCCTCTCCCTCCCTATCCGACCCCCAAAACACAAGCGACGCAACGAAACACGTGGTCATGAAATACGCATAATGCACCGTGATGAAGTTCAGCGGCGGGAGGAAGCGCGCTACATGTCGGCGTAGACGCGAGGTGGGTTTGAGCCTTAGCTTTGTGAGGAGGTTGGTGAAAGATGGGGGGAGGCGCGTCATTGTTGTTTGTTGGTGGTGGTGGTGGTGGATTTTGCAAACTTTGAAAGCGCGTTGAGGTTGGTGATGGATGGATGGGTGGATGGCTGGAGTTGAATCGAACCGATGTGAAGCAGACTGGTCTTTTAGTATAGGTGATACTATAACCCAACTTACGTTAAAAGATATAAAACCCGTTGATGCAGATATCGAATTACCCTTCGATATCCCTTTTCCATCCAGCAGCTAGGCCCAGACCGCCCAGACCGTAGCCCCACTCAGCAGCAATCGGGGCTTTTCCCGTCGGCGGTCGGGTACTGTAGGTCAAGAGAAAGCTTATTTATTCCATTCAAATTTGCCTGCCTGCCAGGCATCGCTATTCTTGTCCTGTTGTTGATGAACGACCGATAAATTTGAATCGGAGAGCGACACAGTGAGACTCAGGCCGAGGGTGGTGGATAGCGTCGAATAGAAGGAGGCTGTGTAAAATAAATACATGTAAAGGTTGGACAAGCAAGTTTTGGTGAGGGATAAAGGTAATGATAGAAGTACCCAACCCAACCCAGTAACAAGGCTTTGCGTACCTAGCTAGGTAGGTTAGGTAAGCTTGAATTTCCAGGGTCGCTTGGTCTTGCTTGAGTTGTGGGATACGTCGTAGAATGCCATACCATAGGTACCTTAAAGGCAGGAAGGGGGCTATTTGGATGGGTTCAGGGACGGTTCTAAGACGGGTTTTTCAAAGGAGCGATCCTTACTTAATTTAAAACAACGATTCTCTAATCGCTCACCGACGATTTTGTCCCGAGAACGGTCTTAGAGGATCAAATCTTATAGGCAAGAGCCCCCCTCGTAACTTCAAAAAGATGTAATCACACTGAAATCAGAACTCCATCAAGCTTCAACTCAGTACACTCTTTCTTGTAAGCATGAACCTCAATAATATACCTTGGAAGATCTCAGATTCAATTCAATCGATTCAGCGAAATTTTGATTTAGGTAGTTCATGTGCGAGTTGTACAGTACCCCAAGTGATGGAAAGGTAGTTTTGGGTTTTGAGTTTAATCAGGCATTCAAGCACAAGCACTTATACCTTAATCGTTTAATGCCGCTCCTTTCGAAAAACAACTGTCACTAAGTGATTACAAGACTATTCGTTTAATTGAGGATCGTTTTTTTTGGAAAATCGTCTCAGAATCGTCCCAGAACCGTCCCTAGTCCATTCAAATAACCCCCCCCCCTGCCTTTAGGGCATCGAAGAAGTGAATGAGCGAAATGAGAGCGGGATATATCCATATCCATATCTATATCCTTAACTATCTATTTACCCCCCTCCCAAGAACTGAGTGACCTACCCACAGTACCTACCTCCCAAGTCGGTATTTACGAGTTTACAGATTCAATTATTACCAATCTTTATCAGGTCATCCGAGTCACTCATTGTCAAGAGAGACAAAATAAATTGAAGCAGCCAACATGCTTTATTTCTCATATCTATCATCTTCAGACCATGTCTGAATGCATACATGCATTCAAGAACGACTTTTCTGGCATCCTTTCATCTGTAAGTGATCAAATCCCATCCCATCCATCTCATCTCTACATATTCCCAACATAAAACACATCACTCATCTCATCTCATCCTATCCCATTTCCTTCCCACCCCTTCCATGCATCTTCCCCTTTTCTGAAGACTAGATAGATAGATGATATGACAAAGAAAATGTAAATCCGTCTGCTTGTAGATTTCCGCACGGGGTCATATAAACCCAAATAATAGTCCCCTCCAAGAAACGCCGCTGTTTACCAGCTTCGGACACCGCCTCAGCACAGCTAAAACCCAAAATCCACCCTCAAAAAACCAGTATCAGATGAGTCCATCCTCATCGTCCTAAATGACAAATAAAATTACGATGATTGATGTTTCGATGTTGATATAGTGTGTACGTCCATCGAATCCGGTACGCCGATATGACATGACAAAGTAAATGGATCCCCTGGCGAGATGCAGCCGCGAATGCATAAGTACAAGCCTGTATAGACAGGGTGGCGATATTGTTTTGTTGTGATGGAAAATGTGTCGTGTTCGAAGAATTGTCGAGGTGATGTTTCAACAGGAAGGTATTGGATAGGTATCGACATGCCGTGCGGATAACCGCGTGCATTGTATCGATGATGATACTTGATAGACTTGTCATCTAGGTCGCTCAATGGCGCCGTGTGATCAATGACTGCCTTGGCATGCCTTCAACTTCCGTTGGTGTTGCTGGTGGTATGACCGAATCTTCACTGAGCCGTTCAGAAGCCGCGTTGTGATGGATCTCTTGGTGGTTGGTGGTGTCTTTGACCATTGTCTCTGGCATTGGCCCATTCCTGAGCACCATTTTGTCGACCGGCAGGTTGCTCAGCAGGCAGTTTTTGATCTTCCGGTGTTCGTGGACGCGCGTTCATCGTAGATGGTTCACCAGGCCGAAGAGTCGATACAATGGATTGAGTAATCGAACTGACGACGTATGCTCGGAGTTCCTTGTCCTCTCTACTGTCCTCCTTCTCAAGTCTGAATCGTTCGTCCTTGGCCATGTTGGATCGTCGGAGATTACGAATCTCATTCTGGATGTAGAGCATCACCTCTTCGGGGCAGCGATTTCTCTCGGCAGCTTGCTCGGGCTTGCGAACATAACGTCGGGTGACATCCGTGGCACCATCGATGGAAAAAGCGACGCAATACGACATCTTCTTTCCCCATCCATCGGCGTACATTCGTGGGTTATCCCAAGCCTCTTCACAAGCGTCGACGTGGATCCATCGTTTTTGCATCTCCGAGTAGACCTCCGTCCATACGTGATCCTCGGCGTTCCATACCCATCTCACTCGTCCTCCTACTGCTCTGCACAACATGCTGAACACATTGACCCATTCGCCACTTCGTCCTTTCCGGGTTTGTAATAACCGCCAAACATCACCATATCTTGGGAATCGTTCGTAAGCACCGCAATCACGGGCAGAGCACTTGTACAGTTCGACTCGTAGAGCACCATATGCTGACTCCTCAGGTGTTGGTGGTGTCATGCCTTGCGCAATTGTTGGTGAAAGACAGACCGAACATGGAGGGTTGTTGACCCATGAGAAGAACGACCGCTTGAACCATCTAACCAAGTCAGCTTGGATCTATTATCAGATAAACAAAACATACCTGAGCAATGCGCGAATGACACAGTCTTGATAACCCCATTCCGGCTTTCGTCCATCACCCATACTCTCAGCCTGTGCCTGGAGCACTTGGCTTTCCTCCTCTGCCTCACCATATATCCGATCCAGTGGGATAACCTGTAATGCCTCATCTAACAGTCCAGGGTTTTCGTACTTCGTAGGCGTGAGTGATAAAGAGATGAGAAGGTTCCTGAACTTTTGCGATTGCGAATCTGCAGGTGGCGATGGGACCTTGGGTAAGCTTCTCAACGACGCATATGAAGGAGGAGTAGCACCGAATTGGGAGCCACTTGATGTCGATGGCCTGTATCCTGATGATTGTGGTTGTTGTGAATTAGAAGAAGCGGCTCGGAGGTTGCTGGATGATTGTCGCTCTCTTGGTGACGGCGAGGAAGTCCTCGATCGATCCAGTTCGTTCAGTCGCTTCGTCCGTAATAAACCCTCGAATTGTGCAGTCAATCCCCGCGCCCACGTATCGTCGTAGTCGCCATTCCCATTCCCATTCCGTTGCGAGCCGTAGCCCGATGAGTCGGCCATGTCTTCTGGGTCTACCACTTCGTACTCGAGGTCGATGTGCAGGGTGTCGAAGTCGAGGCAATCGCTGTCGTCCACCGCCCAATAATCACACCTCCTCTCTGCGTGTATCTGTCCTATGATTCCGGTTGATGTCGTCGATACTCCAGACCGGAGTTCCTGAGTTGAAGGAAGGAGGTCGAGGTGGTGGTGGAGGTCGAGGTGAGGATGTTGAACGAGTGTGATGGGGGTCCTGCTAGCACAGCCCAGTTGTCGCAATGCCACTTCGCTTAGTGTTTTAGGCTAGGCCGCTTGCAAGAATAGATGCGATGCTTTGCTGCTGGTATTCTTCTCGGTGGGTGGCTGAAGCGGGCAGGGCGAACGATGATGAGGGGGAGCAGTAGAAGATATTCTTCATCAGTTTGTAGATGAGGTGGAACTGAGTAATGTTTGGATGAGGAAGACGAGGATGCGGCGACGACGAGGTCTGTCTTGGTCAAGCAGTGAGTACGAGTCTCTTGTCGAGTTGTAGGCAGGTAGGCAGGAAGCGAGCGGGCTGAACGAGATTGCGGGATACGTAAGAAGCCCCGTCCGTCGGCGCAGAGAGAAGAGCCAGCCAGCGTGGACGTCTTTGTCACTCTGTGCAGGTGAGGTGAGGTGAGGTGTCTCTGTTTGTGTCTGTCTTCGCCGGCTCCGGTATGTTACTGTAGAGTCTCCCCATCCCCTTCCCGATGGCAATGGGTACGTATGTAGAGTCTGCTCTGGTCTGTTACCCGTACGTACGCGTGTCTGGATGGAGCGTGCAGTCCGGAGCAGTGGAGTGGAGTGGAGTGGCCAGCCTGGAAGCGTGCAGCGTGAAGGGCGAAGGCACGGAAGGGTCAAGAGAAGACGCAGGCAGACGGGGGACCTGGGCTTGTGGACGGCTGCGGGCAGCATCCTTGGCCCCTGATTGGCTGCGTTTCTAGATCCTCGGATTTCTTGCATCGTTGGCGTGTCGTCGTCGTCAGCTCCAATCTGTGTTGCCTCAGGTCGACGGGGTATAGAACTGGGTCCAGCAGAGGCATCCAGCCAGTCACAGCCTCCCCAGCAGCGGCTTACTGTGGAGATCAGCCTCTTGCAGCCACTCACCGGACGGAGCGCCGTTCTCCAGGATCTCGCACTCCATCCGAGTCAGGCCAATCAGACGGTGCCCCTCGTTCTGACTAAGTGGATTATGTCCGATGGGCAGGGCATTGGCAGTGGCCATTATTGGCATTGGCACATGTGGACGACGAAGGAAAGGGAGCCGGGGATAGAGCGAGAATAAGAGAGACGTCTCCCCTTCAACCTCAGGTTTGGACTTTTGTTTTTTCTGATCTTCGGATCTTCTCTTCTTCGTATGTTAGCTTCTGGTGATGTTCAGAGTCAACGTCGACTGTGGATATCCATGTTTTGGCATGATCGCGAACCTTTCCTCACTCACTCTCTTGACCTGAAAGTAAAGGTTTTCGCCTCCCATCATCCAGGAGCCCCTTCGATCAAACAAACACACTTTCAACCACGCAAACCCCATCTCGGCAAAAACTCAAAATAAGAAAGCCATCGCCTCCTGGTCTGTGTTCTAACTTCTGTGGTTCTGCAAATCAAGATATCAGACGAAGGTTCCACGGGTCCCCTTCTTTTCTTGCTAAATTGTTTCCATTACAGGGATAGCAAGGACCACAAACACCTCTCCACCCAAAACCAACCAGAACCCTGATTTCGGTGTTTGAAGATTTGAGTTTATCCTGTTCTATTTCACGTGGTCATGTACGGTATTTCTATCAATCCATGACCGACCGAGAACGAGGGTGGCGAATCAATGGGGAAGCCCGTTCTACGGTACAACATGCAACAGCAGATGTTTGGGGCTTAGGATCAATCAACCATAACGAGATTGAGGCTCTAGCCACGAATCTAGTGGAGAAGATCAAACCTAGACGTGAAGATCAGATTCGGATCTCTCAGAGCCGTGGTTTGTTGAAATAATGCGTCTCTTCACTTCCACCCCTCATCATCATCTTCATCTTCCTCCCTCTACTGTAGGTATCTTCCGTCTTACCTCACACGAATTAATTGCCTTCCTTCCTTCAAAAGTAAGAACTTTATCTACGCAAGCACAAACACGCACACTTTCAAACCGAAACAGAAGAGGAAGTAAGATTGGCCACCTACCTCAATTGCTTACCTAGGTACCTGTTGATAATCACATTGATCCTTCCGCTTATTCGTCACATCTCTTTCCTATTTACGTGAAGCTTTCGTCGCTTTTTCGCCTCCCTCCCATCAGCACCTCTCCTCAATTCTCCTCTTCCGGAGAGTACTCTCACCAAAGTGCCACCGAACTCTCCATCTCCCACCAAGCAAAGCTTCCAAAGGCTTCGTTCTCACCACAGGTACACTCGCCAAGTCACGCCGTGTCCCTCCTTCTCCCCCCTTCCACTCGCTCTACTCGTACTACTCCGTAAAACAGTCCGTACCAAAGTAACCTCCCCTCCCAACTCCACCAAACTCATCTCTCACTCACCAAACTCAACGGTGACGCGTCAAGCTCTTGGCATAGATCTCGCTTAAGCAGCCTGATTGCGCGGCACGCCAAACTTCGAACCTCAGGGGTCGATCAAACAAGAATAGACCCACCCCGCGAGCCCGCTTATTCTCCGCTCTCTTCTCCACTGCCGGTTGGTTGGTTGGTTGGTCCATTCAAAACCCCTTGCCCAGCGGCGGCTTAGCGAGGAGCCGAATATATTTGCTTTACTTTAGAGTTAGGGGGGATGTTTTGTTTTGTTTTGTAAGGTATGCGAGAGATGCTCTTGGGTATATAGCTGGATTTGTAACTGTATGGACACATGACTATCTATCTAGCTACCTATGCATACAGAGTATAGCATCTTAACTCTGGAATAGATCTCATTGTGTGGCTTCTTTATATTGGGAATGATACGCAATCATTAGGGATAAAATATAGGTACTGGTTATCATCTAGCTTTGTATTTTCGGCTGTCTGTTCAGGGAGATAGCTACTGTAGGTAGGTCTTCGTCCAATACGCCCCTCCTCCTCCTCCACCTCCACATCCCGAAAATCAATAAATCAATAAATCCATAATGAGCAAACTAGGCACAAACAAAAACGAAATAAGAGTACAGTAGTGTAAGAATATGTTGCTAACCCAGCTCACTAATCCCCATCTGTTTACCAGTATCGTCTATCTACTCTGCAATATCCAGTATCCAACACCTCTCTCGGTACCGAACTTCGGGTCTTCATTCTCGGCTCATTACCGAGTGTCCCCCCTCTCCCTCTCTCTCTATCCATCCTCTTCATCCCAATCCTCATCCTTACCTTCAGCCTGCCTGCATCACCAAGCCCATCACAAACTCCAGATTAACAAGCGTAAAAAGGGAGAGAAAAAAATAAAGAAAAACACACCTCGCTTCATATATTCATCCCCTCTTCAAAAAGCATGGGCAACAACACATAGTGAACTGAAATTCCAAGCTCAAAGCAGACCATACCCACTCCGGCTCTAAAATTCAATTCCACCTGAAGCCAACCCATGTCCCATTTACCTATTCCGTACTCCAGATATTTCCTTCGGGGAAGCCGATGGAGATCAGATCAGATGAGATGAGACGAACTCCCCCGAGCAATTCGCTTCACAGCTTCGCGTACTCCATGGACAGACTCGGCCCCTCTTCCCTCTCCTCTCCTGGGTCCGGTGCTCGCATCGGAGATGCGTCAATGCGTGTACCACTGTGTGGTGGAGGCTCGTAGATCAGTCATGACGGGGTGAGGTGCTTGGAAACGTGGAAAGAAAAGGGAAAGGGAAAGGGAACGAGTGGTACGTGTTTACGCACAGTTCGATCGGATGGATAACTCGATTGGGTTATGTGGATGGTAATAGTCGGTAAGATGACGGAGAAAGAGAAACAGCTTGGTGATGATATTTTGTGGTTGAGTGTGAGAGCGAGTGATTGAGTGAGTGTGAGAATTTTCTTTTCTTTTCTTTTTGTTTATTACAGAGTGTTCAGTAAGTTAAGTTACAATTATAGCATATAGCTGTTTCCTTTTTTGGATTTTTTTGTTTTTTGAATCTCAGGTTATCACATGTTTCGATTCTCTCACAGTTCTCCCAAAAATCAAACATCGTACAGACCACCCATCTCATTCAACAGTTACAGAGATCTCAAGTTCTAGCCTACTGGTACATTCTTATTTTTGAAGCTGTCCTCTTCACATGTACTTCTCTGCTTCTTCTTCACTTAATACACTTTTGCCAAGTTATTCGTTGTTCTCTTTCTCACTTCCTCATTGTTCTTTGAATCCTTAGTCGATTGGTAGACTTGAGCCTCATTTTCTCCACACACACACACACACACACACTTTTCTCATCAGTGTCAAAAATCCATAACCATGTACTAGTCCACGTTAACCACAATCCAAGTCTCCAATCAGCACACACAAGAGTCATCCCTCTCTCATCCCTCTCCATCTCATCCAATGACCATCCTCCAAAAGCAATCCGACGCGCGTTCCCTCCCCTCCCCCTATTTTCCATCCTGCCGTCTCTCTCACCGCACCTCACCTCCTCCCAAACCCAAAAATCAAGACCCAAAATCTCAGCTAATCAACAACTCTCTCTGATACCCAAAAATACCCAACCATTCCCATCCCCATCCACCTCTCCCTCCAAGTCCCAACCCACCCCGTACCCAAACTCACCACCCAACAAGTGACACACCGCCATTCAACTTTGAAGTGAAGATATACATCCCCCTATCCCCCTCCCACTTTGCACTCGCTAAACACAAACAATCACACGTCACTTGACTTGCCTTACCTTGCCTTACCTCACCAAACTTCAAGGCAACGATGTTGCCCCAAGACGCGTGTAATTGACCGAAGATGGGTGCACGACGCCAGCACACAGATGCGTTGTGGCGGTGTGACGGTGTCATATGTACGGAGTGCTAACACCTGTATCTATCTGTATCTGCCTCTATATTTGGGCTAGTTGTCTAGTTAAGTTACTCCAATTGAAGTTGGTCATCTAGCTTACTCTATCGTATTGTATCGTACCACATGTGTGTGTTTCCCGCACTTTTTAGAGGGGAGGGAAGAGAAGGGGAGGAAGTAGATGATTGGATTGGATTGAATCGGGATTTATTAATTCCAGTCGAGTGTGGAAGTCGGCGTGAAATGGGAGGTGATATCTAGATCTAGAACTAAATCTGAATCCAGCACTAAGCTCTAAATTCAGCCACCCTTCCTTCCTTCCACGATATAAAGTAGAAGTGGAGAAGTGCCGAAGTGCAAAGAGAAGAAACCCAGGTCACCGAAAACAAGTAACAATAATCCAATAGCAAATGAAAGAAGTGATAAACTCCGGGTGTATAACCCCACCGCACTCCAGTTCTGTATACACCAGAATAAAATAAAATATAAACTAATCAACTAGATACCTACTCAAGAAGAATAAAATAAAGCAAAATCAAAAGCAAAATCAATCCAGTCCACCCCCAAGCTACCCACTCGTACCGGTACGGCAAAGCGAGGGCGAGCTCGATTGACGCGCGTCTATCAAAAATATCGGACCAGCAGATTTTTCACCACCTCCGTAGGATCTAGAAATCTAAAAAACAGGATTACAAGAAAAATAGCTTGGCAGACTCCTGTATATTACCTTAGTGTTCATTTCGATACGATATGAAAAAAGATAAGGTGGATGCTGGATGCTGGATGGGAGGAAGGAAGGTTGCCTGGTACGGAGCTCTCGCGATCGTATGAGTGGGTGATTGAAGGTTGGTGCTTATTTTTAGGTTTTTAGCGAGGATGTGTTGATTCGTTGGAATGCCAAGATAATGAGATTGTGGGAGGAGTGGAGAAAGGTTGTTCACTGAGGAAGGGATTGGGAAGATAATTGAAAAAAGGGAATAATAATTATGAGTATTTGGAAATTCCGGGAGATGTTTTAAGCTGCAATTGAGAACTTCAATTCGCGCGTGTAAAATTATCACAGTGAGCCTCAAAGGAAAAAAAAAACCTTTCAAGTCAATGGCCCATTCATTTCATTTCGTTCCACTCCAGTCCAGCCAAATCTAATCTACAGAATTCTTATCCCTCCACTCCTGCTCACCATAAAACCTCGGCGGCAAACTCGTCTCCCAAATCGGCCTCTCCACAACCGCAACCTCAGGACCACAGCCCTCCTCTCCCTCTCCCTCTCCAACAACCACAACACCCAGTATAGGGCGATACTTGAACGTATGCCAATGATTAGGACTCTCCTTCTCCACATCTTTATCTTCCTCTAACGCGGGCACTAACTCCATATCGTCTTCCGTGGATTTCTTCTCGTTCTCTTGTATGACTTTGCGGACTTTGCGTGACATGCCTGTAGTCAAGCTCTCATCTGGGATCAGTCCTCCCGCACCAGAAGGATTCTCCTTGCCATGTCTCCTACGACGCTTTTTGCTTCCTCCAACCTGTTCATGTTCATCTTCATCATCCGATTCCTCCACTGTACCCACACCAGCAAAATCCCTAGCCAGATCAAACATCCACAACCACCCCACACCAAACAACCACACCCTCTCCTTGCCCTCACTTACATCCCACACGCAGCCCTTGGCCTGATCCAGCGTCTTGCGGTAACTACCCGGGAAAGTTTGCGGGGGGTTACGCCTCGACCAAGGACTGAGCCCGCCTTTCAAGACGTCGAACTCATAGACGTCGGATGTGGCCGTCACGATTAGCAGGCGTGCCTCACCGCTCGGTAGGTCGTGCGAGACGGGATGGGGATTATTCCTCGTTACATGCGGTACGATGCCATTTGTTAGCTGTTTCTGGGTTGCGGGTCGGAAGGAGAGAACGACTGGTGCGGCGGGGAGTTTGGGGAGGAGAGATGCAGATGGATTGCGTGTCCAGTGCTGACCGAATATGAGTTTCGGGGTGGAGGAAGAGTCATCCTCGTTGTCTGAATCCGAGTCGGTGTCTGAGTCGGTTGATGACGCGGCGGAGGAGGAAGGGGCGGGAGGTGCTTGAGTCGTGTCTTCGATACCGGAGAGGACGAAGCTGTCGATGTAGCCGGAGAGATCGCTCGCAGCGAGAATCTTACTATCTGATGACCAGGCGATTTGAGTTATGGTTCTGTCGTAAGTGCGGAGACCGCCAAGGAGGGTGAGTTTGTCGATGTTGCGGTCGAGACGGGAGAGTTTGGAGATGGGGGCGTGGAAAGTAGTTGATGACGCGGACGTGTCGGTTGATATGCGGGAGAGGAGAATGTGGCTGTCTGGCCGGACCATTGAAAGCCATTTTCCATCGGGCGAGAATTCGATGAGTCGTGCGCCTGAGGAGAAGGACTCTGGGAGTGTGACTTTAGAAACCTTCAGACCATCTTCCTCCGTTCTGGACCGCAGCTGGAAGACTTTGATCTCTTCTGTGGTTGAGACAGCAAGAAGGCTGCCATCTGTGGAAAGAGTGGCGGAGGTAATGTTGGCTTCTCCTTTGATCAAGATTTTGGCAACCAATTTTCGTCCCTTTGCTGCTGGCTTCTCTTCGTCGTCGTCGCTTGAAGGTACTGAAGTCTTGTTGACTCTCCAAATATTTACTTCTCGATCCCACCAACTCAAAACAAGCCTCCTCCTCGGTGAGCTTCCAATTGCAAGTTCTTGAGGAAGGAAAGGTAATGATCGTTGGTTTTCGAATCCAAATTGTCCAAGAGGTGTAACAATGGGAGATGCATCAGGACCTATCTATGTTAGTCAAGTCGTCAGAAGCAGTCGGATAACATGCCTCCAGACACAACCACACTCATCCCGCAACCCTCAAAACTTGCCATTGCCTTTACATCGTGATTGTGAAATCTCCGATGGGTAACTTCTGCCCATCTTGGCTTCCCTTTCCCTTCTGGCTTGTATGTCACTGTCCTTCTATCCATTCCTCCACTGAAAATCGCAGATCCATCTGCACTAGCAGCTAGACTCAGTACGTCCTGCTCGTGGGATTTTATCCTCTGCCTCAACGTGTATGTTTTCCCATCCCAGATCTTCAATTCGCCAGTAGAGTCTCCCGAAACAATAGTTCCATCCTTCAGCACCTTGACAGACCATACGATAATCTCTTTTGGTCCTCCTTTCGGCCCCGATCCAAGTGTCATGCTCCGTAATAATGTCCCCGTCCGTATGTCGTAGATGCGAATGATACTGTCAGTACAGCCTGCGACAACAATATTGCGGTTTTGGAACGTAACGCTAATGATTTTGGCCTTCTTCGCTGAAGGCCGAACCAGGATTCGTTGTAATTGAAGATCATCATCCTTGGTCGAGTAAAGGACCAAAGCTCCATCTGTGCAGCCGGCAATCAAGTTTTGCCCCTCCCATGTACCACTGGCCGAATCTGTCACAGGTGGTTGAGCCGCTATACACCAAATCTCTCCATGATTCCCACTTGCATTGCGCAAAGGTCTCCCAGTTCGTAGATCCCATTCCGTCACTGTTGTGGTATATCCAACACTGAAAAGTCTCGACTTCCCAATGAGCAGCTTCCCATTGACCTCCTCGTTCGGATCCTGAGTCCAGACCAGACCGTCAATACTCCGGTCTTTTCCTCCGTGTATAATTGTCTCCTGCAGCCACGATCCTCTCAACGGGTTCCATACTTCAATGTCGCCATTTGCTCGCCCAACAGCAAGTCTTGGAGGGGCGGTTTTCTGATCTTTCGAGATATGCGAGTGGGAAAATGAGAGCGCATTTATCGTAGAAGGTGGGAAAGGCACGAATCGACAACGGTGGATATCCATGGCGCTGGTGGTGAGCTGGGGGATTTGCTGGATTCACATAAAAAATATCTGGAAGAAAAGTTCGAGGTTGCGATAAATCTGCCGAGCGGTGAGCAAGAGGGGCTTAGCGGATGCTGGGTTGGGACTAGCTTGTCGAGCTCTTCTTCAACTTCACCCCACTTCAACCTCCAACCTTCTCTACATAAATATATGAATATGGTATATACTACATATATCTTCATTATACAAATCAGAAACATTTGGAAATACGCAAATTTATCACCCAAAGATTTATCTCTCATGATTTCAACATGATCCTGCTTTCAGGCGTCCCGTTCCTTTACCAAATCCGTCTCGAAGTCCAGTCCAGCCTCCTGCCGAATTACACCATACATAGAAGATGAGTCCAGAGACCTTCCTCCATTGGTTTCCGAGTAGTCCTTGGCTTCTTTGAGATGCCCGAGCACTACCTCTCCGATCTTGAGTCTTGCTCCTGCGTTTTCGGCGGAAGTGATACCATGACCAACATCTTTGATAGCCAGGTTCAAGTCAGACCATGGCTTCTCATCTACTTCCATTAGTGACATTATCTTTTAGCTTCTTCTTACATACTCTTTGCTGGCGCATAAACACCTGTTGTCAATCTCCGAGACATTGTATATGCCAGTGGGCCATAGTTCTCTTTGATGAGCGTTTCCATTGCCTCGCTCCCTAGCCCGGTCTTCTCGGCAAAGACATGGGCTTCTGAGATCATTTCCATCATTGCTGCTGTAATGAAGTTTCTGAGGGGGTTAGATTGAATCTCTAGATCTAGTTGGTGACTTACCCAGATGTTTTCATCAAGCTCGCTTTTGAGACATCCTCCCCGAGACTGATTACCTCACGTCCCATCACTCCCTTTAGATAAGGTGCAATTGCTTTGGTGGCTGCAGTCGGTCCAGCGACGACGAATAGCAGCTGGCCAGCTTCTGCGACTGGAGTTGCGCCGAAAACGGGAGCTTTTCTGTTAGCTTGAACTTCGCTAAGAAACCCAGGTGGATTGACCTGCTGCAAATACTGCACCGGCTTCGGTCAACTTCTTCGATACTCTGACTGAGCTGTCTGGGTGTACTGTTGAAGTATCGACGATGATCTTCCCCTTTAGACTACCAGATGCGAGCATTTCGGAAACAATACTGTCAAGGACAGAGTCATCACTTATCTGGTCCTTTATCAGCTTTGACTTCTGTTAGAATCTTATTTCATACAGATGAGAAGATGATATCTGATTTAGAAATCACTTCTGCGATAGTTGCGCAAGGTATGCCACCAAGCTCTACTAAAGCAACCCCGCGCGACAAGGTGCGGTTGGTGAAGTTCAGCGCCGGACCACCAGTTGCTGTGAGGTTCTTTTGCAGATTTTTGGCCATATTCAAGCCCATAGAGCCGAGCCCTAGTTGTTTTAGCTATCATTTTCTTTCCTCCTCCCAGGAAGGTCGCGGATGCCGTCATACCTATCCATCCCAGCACTGGCTGTTTCTGTGAAGCCATGATTTCCCGGTTATAGAAGAATCGTGGAGGATGCTGGAAGTTACCCTTGAATCTGTCACACCTTTTCCAGCAGAGTTGGTACAGACGGCAACAACATTTATTCATTGACATTTATACCCCACTTTCATTGATGACTCACCCATGCATTACTCAGATGATGTGAGTGGCTGGTTTTTACGTACTTGGCTATTCTCTTCTCTCCTCTCGTGGAATTTACTCTGTTGTGTACATCCCCCTTCCCGAGATATATGTGGCGGCAGAAGGCTACCTTGACTTTTACCTACAAAAGTCGACAACCGTCTCCCCCGACTCTACCCTGTTTTTGGTCAAAGTACTAATACCCTCTATCAAATTACAGTTTGTAATTCCCATTCACTGTGGTTCGGGTCTCGAAATATGAAATCCAGCTGCAGTCATCCTTAATCACTAGCAGTCTGGCCGGCTCATTTCTCAATGCTCGGCGGTCCTTTTAAAATGCAGCACTCGAACAAACTTTCTGGTTCCTTGTGTCAGCAAGTAGCTGAAGCTCAGGTTAGGTTCTACAGGGACAGTTGCTTGGATGCAAGAAAATTGCTTAGCCCTGCCAGTTTATATTGCCTTTTGATGAGATGATATTTTACTCTTTGCTAAACCTACATTAAATTTGATCCTCCACAAGCCATGCAGCACTGTGGTAGTACACATAGTATTTTATGCAGTCAAGTTTTACCTGTTCTGCGTAGACTGTCACTTGAGGCAACCTTTGGCTAAACCCTACATGCTTTTATCCATCTCGCAGCGTTGATGAGCGTTCCCTATTTATCTAGCAAACTGCTACTGGTGCCGCTCATGACAAGCTCAGTAATCTCATCAGCTATCAACTCAGGATTTTTTCTTCTGCAAAATAGACAAATCCTTTCAAATGTGGCTCTCAAATCTGTCGTTCTTGTTGCCATTGATGCAAGTGGCTGCAGTTCCAACAGTGGCCATACCTGTCCCCGAAGTCGTTCCAGGCCCCGGACTCCTAAGTCTAGCATCACTGAATCTCACCTCTGAGCAGCTTTATTCCATTCCCGCTCCAGGTAACTTGAATTCCTCGCATACTCTACTCAAATTCCCTCGTACCGTCCTGAAGTGTAGCCAGACTTTGGCAAGTCAGAATTGAAGCTGGCGAAGAGAGCAGCCGGATGCTTCGACGCCAACCGGCAATGCACTCTCGACGACGCCGTCACTTGCTACAGCTATCTCGGGACTCCAGGAACGCAGTCGTGTCAAGTTGATATCAGTGGAGGCGCAGGATCTTGGAAGGAACTCTGTCGTGCTGGCAATTGTGTTGTTGAGGGAAGACTTACGAACAATCTCATTGTTGATTCAACGGCATGGTATGCCCTCTTCATTCCCTGGCCAAATAAGAACTAGTAATGATGCTGGGCCAGCTCAAATGTCGCATATGCTGTCAGTGTCATTGCGTATACTTGCAATCCTACGACGGTTCATGCTGGCGCGGGTAAGTTGGACAGATTCCTCTGTGTTCGGGGTCTTTGATTGCAAGCTAACTGCTACTTCGTCAAAGGGTATGAATATACAAGGAACAAAAGCAACATTGCAATTCGCATGTACTGGTAATTGATATTCGGCGATACCGTGCTAGCTGTAGTTCCTCATAAAAGGTAACTGAGGTAGATTCTGGAGGGGCTGTTGACAGGCGTCAATTAACGTTATCCTACCTACCACACATTCCAGTCTTCCCAGTACTCGAAATTAAAGATATGAACTCGTTTCATTTCAACTCTATTTGACCCAACCCAAATGCATTTAAAAGTGAGCAAGCAGTACAGCAGTGTCGTCTGTCCAAGGCTTGTCCCGAAGCCATGCAGACAAGCGAGTAATACGGGCAAACATCAACCAAAACCGCCCAATCACGAACCCCCTCGCGATGTATCTGATTGGATTGGATTCCCATCGCCGCAAGCCACTTCGAAATACCTCGTATCTTGCGATCAGGCTGAGGAGCTAAACGGCTGTATTAGAAACGTGTCACTTGGCGAGGTTATCACCATTCGAGGAGACATAACAGGCAGCGGCGACTTGACCATCAAGACTGGCCTGCATTATCTATTACTCTCAAAACCTCGGCTAAGTCGGGTTCAATTACTTCAATCTGAATCGCTTTCATTTGTTTCTGTATCAGTATGGCATCACCAACAACCAGCACCAGCATCGAGCCGTCCACATACCCCAAAACGATGAAAGCATGGATCCACACCTCAACCGGAGCACCAGAAAAAGCCCTCAAATTCTCACCTGATCTGCCTACCCCAAAAGCCCCCGTTGGCGATGAAGTGCTTGTGAAAATCAGCCATGCAGCACTCAATCCCGGAGGCTCAATCATGATGCAAATTTGCCCCATGATATTTCGAGCCAAACCCGCAATCCCCGAAATGGACTTCTCAGGCACCATCATCCAACTCGGTCCCAATGTCCTTGAATCGCGAAACTTGAAGGTCGGTTCCGAGGCGTTTGGATCGATTGTAGTTGGTGCTCATATTGGAGCTGGGAAGGGGGTATTGGCGGAATTCGTGGTGGTGTCCGCTGAGAATGTGTGTCTGAAGCCGGAGAACATCTCGTTTGAGGAGGCGGCAGGTTTATCGATTGCGGGATGTACGGCTTTGGCACTTGTTGACGCTGCGAAATTAGAGGTAGGAATGAAGATTTTGATCAATGGTGCGAGTGGGGGTATTGGATCTATGACTGTGCAGATGGTGAGATCGGTCATTGGAGAAAGTGGGAAGATCGTGGCGATTTGTTCAAAAGCAAATGTTGAGTTGGTGAAAGGACTGGGAGCTGATGAAGTGAGCCGAATTTTGTAAAATGAGAAGTCGGTAGCTGATACAACTTAGGTCATCGATTACCAAGAGCACGCTCCAGTGCACAAATTCCTGGCAACGGAATTCGGAAAAGATCAATTCGATGTGGTTATAGACGCATTTGGCATCCAAGAGATCTTCCACAACAGCGAGGGATACCTCAAACCTGGACATCCATGTGTCACTGTAGGGCCAGCGATGCCCACGTACTCCATGGGAGCAATTCTCTACAGCCTTGGCCAGATGGCGAGCAATTTTCTCTGGCCGCGAATTCTTGGTGGCACAAATAGACCATATGTCCAAGCTTCCTCTTTTGTCGGTCTGAAAGAGATACAGCGATTAGCAGACTTGGCTCAGGATGGAACGTTGAAAGTACTGATCGATTCTTGCTGGGATATGGAGGATGTTCTGAAAGTATGCTGTCCTGTCTCAGTTGGCACCAGAAGCTAACATGTGTATAGGCGTATGAAAGAATGCTGAGCAGGCGTGCGAGGGGAAAGGTTATTGTCAGAATTTGATTTACTCGTTCATGGTGGCTTGTATGGAGAAATGTTCGGATGTGGGCTTTGAACGGTACTTTTAAGGGTTCATGGAGCGTGGATAGGGACGAATACCACACGGCATCGAAATATCCTGTGTGTCGCAGGCTTTGTATTATCTTATATCCAGTCATATGTACCGAACAAAGTATTTATACCTGGACTCAAGGCAGACTACACCAATGGCACTGAAATGAAGGACCCTTGATCGAAAATCCAAAATGGCAGGCAGAGGCACGCGTCCCATTACATGCTGACGAAAGTCCAGAGATAGCCGTCAACAGCTGTGTTACAGGTTCTTTCACCAAAACCGATCTCCTTGGGAATTTAAATACAGATTTTCTTGAGCCAACATCTTTACTGATTTGGTATCCATCCACAGTCCCCCCCTCACACACCGTGAGAGACTAACAAACTGAACATGCCATTCTAGCAATGATTTAATGTGGATGACATTGCATTTCCGCAGAAGTCAAGGCCAGGATAATGGATCATGTAGCCGTGTCGGGGGCCGTCAAGCGTCTCTGCTACGGTCCCTGCTACAAACGAACCACAATCCCGCGAGATCAGGACTGTTGAGATGTAGAAGTGGTCGAAATTTTCCGCGTCGATAAGATAACGACCTCTGTTGGAATATGGAAGACAGAGAAAAGCAATTTTGCTAACTTAGTTGTGGTCAAATTATGTGTAGTAGAAGTGATTGAAGACTTACCACATTGGTCCTGATGGAGTACCAGGCATTGCCGGAAGGGATGTACGCACCTATGCTCCTCCCAAGCTGTACCAAATCTTGTCAGCCGTTCTTCATCTGGTGAATTGTCAAACATTTCATAACCGAAATGTTTTATGTATTTAGGTGGATTGACATAGAGACTGAAGTTCAATAGGAACATACCTGATTCCGTAGATCAGCAACAGCGTCATTACGACCGGCATGGTTCATGTTGAAGCTTTTATCTTTTTTAGCAAGATTCTTTACTCTTGAGGCCCGACGGTTTCCGAACAGAAACGAAGGCACGTACCCGCATCCGCATCTGATCTTTGGCTGTTCCTCTGGTGTGAGATCGGCATTTGGGAATTTGCCCCTTTTCTCCAAGATTTCCAAGTCGAGTGTGCTTCGCCCATCCATAGATGTAACATTCAGGGGACGGTGGACCTCGAGGCCGCGCTTGTCTAGAAAAACTTCGTATAAGCCATCGCTCTGTCCTTCAGGAATGACGTACGAGAGTTCGATGACTGCAAGAGATGATGTAAGAAAGACTTTTGAAAACAACATGATGATGGAGATTTCAAGAAAGACTGGGATAAAATTTCGTGGGACGAGAGAAGATGAGTGCTGCTGAGAACTTGGAGTCTCCGGGAGGTGCTACATGACGTATATCTTCAATCCGAATTTTTCAATCAGCTTAGACCAACAGCTATCCGCTGCATCCCAAACCATGCCTTTGCCAGCGCCAAGTTAAAGTTAACGCTGGCTCGTAAATATCTGTTGGTATTGCCTTGTCGAAGATTGCGAAAGATAAGAGAGTAGGATTTGTAAATGCATATCACCCCCTGTCGAATTGAGATCCATAATTGCATGCGCTCAAACAGTCCAACAGTCCAGCACAGCCCACCCTGTTCGCACGCAATATTTACTCAAAGATCTCTTGGCTGCTATCGAGGTCGCTGCGATGGTGCTCTAGATTCCTCAAATAGAGCACAAATGTTGGTAATTTCAACATCTAATCAGTTTGTAAGCGGCTGCCAAAATCATGTCGTTGTGTCCTTCAGGTTGGAACCGAGGAATGCCACGACCACAGGACTAATATGGACACACACCGCTATGAGCCCTTCACCACGCAACCGTATTTCCGTCCATATGAGTGTGAAAAGATATCAAAAAAGCTTGATCTTGCGGGACTGCTTAGTCTATTACAACCACATCTATCGAGCCAGCAGCTTCTGGTCAGACTTGACTCCCTGTTACATGCATGGGCTTGATACCGAGCCAACGAACCAACATTCTCCTCCCCTTCTTGCTGACGGTCAGATTCAAGATCATTTTGCAAAGTTCCTCTCCCATACGCTCTAGACCTTCCCATTAGCTAGGTCGTATGTCTCGAGTACCAGAGACAGAGAGTAGCTAAGCGAGAACCCCCTCATGTATTTTCACACAGAACTTACATTGCACGTTTACTTCTCAAGCCTGACCACTAGCCCTCATGCGAGCTCCATGCTGATATTGCGGACCTCATCCCAGTAGCTACTTACTACTCTAGACGCGAAAATTACCACTTAGCTTCGGACTCAGGAACGGCGCCGGCCCACCGGATGGAAACACCCCCTCTTGATACCTAGGGGGTTTGCTTCGTAAGCACTATTTTCATGATGAAAACTGCTGATAAGTAGTACTTTCCTCTTAGGTAGACAGCAGATGACGATCAACTGGACCTCTTTCCATAAGTTGCAACCAAGAAGACAAGCTCATTGGGCCAGAAAACCAACGGACAACTCGCAGAAAACTCGCTTGCTTCACAAACCATGTCGAAGGAAATGAATCTCTTAGCAACGACCCACATTTGTGGAAGCCAGGCAGCGACAAAACGTACCACGGATGAGATTTGCACCGTGCTTATACATGTCTGACGAGAGAAACGAATGATATTTATTATGATGTCCATGTACGACGGGTATCCTACTCAAAACATATCGGTCATCCTTCGTTACCTCTCAAAAATCCTCATATTCTTACTTCTCCTCCACCGCATCCAATTATCATTAACATCCTCTAATTTAACCGCAGTACTCCTTCGCAGGGCAAGCAACTGCCGATCCGTACTTGCTACCAGCGATTCCAACAACCTCGAAGAGAGCGTTGATGACACCTCCAATACCCTCTCCGGCGCAAGCACCAGCGGCGATGGAGTATGCATACTCGTTCCAGGTGCTTGGGCTTTTCTTGAGCCAGATCTTGGAGAGAATAGCTCCAGTGGCCATGGCGGTGGCATATTGTGTCTGGGGAAGGGTAAATGCAAGACCGACAGCATTCATGTTGGGAATGTAACGATGGTACTTGGTTGGGACTAAGGAGCTACGTCAGCGTTGTGACAAGAAGTATATGTATCTTGCGGACTTACTCCAGAGGTACTTGCTAACAACCATTGCGACGGACAACAAGCCGAGGCAGAGGGCTGTAATTGCCGAGTTGGGAGGAACAGGGAAATCTGTCCCAGTCACAGCGGTTGCAACAGCCCTCCAAGCTGCAACTGAGGGAATGCCGAATCTGGAAATTGAGTTAGAATGAATAACTTCAACACGGTAAAAAGAGAAAAGGGTCTGGGATAGGGAAAAACGACGTACTGGCATTTCCCATCGACATCATCATCCCAGTCTCCATCAACGATACAGGGGTATGCGTTCGAGAACAAGACGAAAAAGCCCGTGCAAAGGAAAATACTGAAGAACGAGCCGATAGCTTGAGCAATGAATTGGGCGTATGGAGAAGCGGAGAGAAGGTAGCCGGTTCGCAAGTCTCCCAACATATCAACGGACTGGGCTGCAGCTCCGCCAGCGACAATACCAGCGGTCATATTGATAGTCAGAGCTTTATCGCCATGAAGGCCTTGCCCTTGGGTGACACCACCAAAGACGAGTTGAGAAGATTTGGCGCAGGTGGAAACAGGGTTGATATCGGTGGCACCAGCAGATTGCGCCGCAATGAAGGAGAAAATGAAGGCGAGAATGACAGCCAGAATTGTAAGGCCAGGGCTGACATTGTACTGGAGAGCGAGCACAATCATTGAGACGGCGATGGCACAAACCACACCAACAGACCAAGCCCAGACTGGGACTTGCTCCTCTTTGGGAGACGGATCGATCGAGTCTTCTTCTTCTTGGCGGTGCTTGTCAGCGAAGGCGCGGGTCTTGGGGAACTTCTCGGCAGTCTCGAAAAAGGCTCTCTTCATTCCACGGTACATCATGGGTGAGTTCATGGCCACCTCGGCGAACGAGGCACAGAGCATAATCATGACGCCAATCCACAAATTCCAATAACGAGGCGATGGACGGTGCTTTTGCGAAATGATTGATTCATCTGGCATTACGTTTGCACTCAATTTGCCGTAGGACATCCAGCCCGGATACAGTTCGGGATCGACATGTTGTCCATAAGTTTCGCCGTACTTAACGGTGAGTGGGCCAATTAGAGCCCACGCGAGAACATCTCCCAAGAAGAATGACAATGAAGCATTCATTCCAGATAGGATACCGGCGCCAAGGAATGCTGGCGTGCTGTGGGAGAAATCTGCGTCAGTTTAAAAGTATTGCATGTTTATGGGAGATATTTGGAGTACCAGGATGGTTAGGGGAAACGATGGCTATTGCAGCAGACTATGCATTGGCCTGAATCAAACTGGAAGTGGGGAGAAAGAAAGTCGGGGAATACTCACTATTCAAAGAGCCAGTTCCAGGAGACGATGCTGATGGCTGAAGTCCATCCCCATGAATACACCCACCAGAAGATATGGTGATCCCAAAGGATACCAGGTGCGTACATAGACACCACTCGCAAGACCACAGAGGCGACAAAGGCAATAGCGAGAACCTTGGCTTTCCTGCTGGCGGCTTTCTCACCTTCTGCTCCACCTGCGTGGAGTGCTCGAATGGTGTAAGCCACTGCAGTAGGCGAGGGGAAGATGAGCTTCAACTTGAGAATGTAGAATTTTCGCAGGGCGATTGCGAAGAAGATGCCGTAGTATGCGGTACACAAGGAGAATGTAATTAGCTTTCCCATATCTTGCTGGGGCTTCTTGGAAAGTAGGCCCATCTGGTACACTAGAAGATTGCGCAGTCAGTAACCGAATCAAGGTTTAATGGAGATCTCAGGCATGCCAATTGACTACTTACTTGCAGGAATGGCACCGACGAATATTATACCCAAACCACCTGCAGCTGTTGCAGCTGATTGCACGGTGACGTTTTCCTACACAATTCAAATCAGTATACATGTTGACCAAAACAGAAGTCCGCGAATGTCCATCCATACCTTTGGGCCAAAGTACCCTCCTCCCAGATACTTGGGAGCTGCCTTGGAAATAGGTTTCAGGATGGCGAAACCGAGAATGGAACCAAAGAGCGAAGCACCAAACGTCCAACCAGTCTTGAGACCAAGATAAATGTTAGAAGCGGAAACAACAGCACCCAAGCAGCATCCAAGGAGGATTGCGCGGAAAGTTATCTGCTGTTCTTCCTCTGGAATACCGTGGAGCTTCGGGAAAGGGAACTTGTTATCGAGCACAGCGTGAGGATCCTCCTCCTCGCTGTCACGGTCATCGTTGACATCTACCGAGTAAACCTTCTTGTCGTCCCGCTCCTGAGAGTCAGGCTGAGATGTAGCGTAGGCTACCTTTTCGGACTCCATTGTGAATCCTGAGATCGATGTTGTTGCCGAGTCGAGTCCAGTCGTAAAGGGACGTGGGAGACAAACCTACAATGAGGGGATCCAGTCCATCCTTATAGCCTCATGGTGGAAACGCATATACTTTGTCTCCAGGGGCCAGATAGATTGTTGGATCGACACTTGGCGCCACTCGCCCTCCATCGCCTTATCATATTGACTTCGACCTGCCTGAATTGACCGCCAAGCTGAACCCCTACTGTCGCACATGAATCCACGACAGCGATCAGCTTGCTATCTGCCACTTTAGCTCTCACCCTCTTCTGCCGTTCGATTGCTCGACCTGCCACTTGCATCTGCATCCCAGGCCTCGCAGCGCCGACCTGCCTCGTTCGAGTGCCCAAAAGCTGCCAAGGCGTCGCCACTATCACCAAGAGCGGGCTCACGGGAGCGATTGGGCTTCTCGACGCCTTCGAACATTCTTTTCCTCCTTCCATCGACAGCGACCTGCCTCCTTTGGCCGCCAAGATAATTAAGCATCCCACAAACGTTGCGGAAGGCGTGGTGGCACCTCTTGTTACTGGCCCAGCCTTCTTCGCTCCCCACCTCAGCTCCATCGCCAGGTTTATTCGCCGTCTCCAGCCAGGCATTGATTCGTTCAACCGAACATCAAGGTGACCGAGGTCGCGTATCATGCAATATTCCACATATTAAACCACAGAGCTGCAATC
Source organism: Cadophora sp. M221 (assembly GCA_017366145.1). Taxonomy (NCBI): domain Eukaryota; kingdom Fungi; phylum Ascomycota; class Leotiomycetes; order Helotiales; family Ploettnerulaceae; genus Cadophora; species Cadophora sp. M221. The sequence continues at coordinate 23,765 of JAFJYG010000548.1, forward strand.
TGGATGCTTGCAGGTCCGCTTCCAAGACTTTGTGGGAGTCGGAGTGAGAGCCAAATCAAGCTGCAGGTAACCCCCGTCGCCAAGGCAAGAGAAGCTCTGACTGGTGTCGCAGAATCGTGAGATAAGGCCGCTCCTTGACCCGCCGTTGCACATGACAGATTTTGCCTAATATATCGTGTCGTGAGGAAGATCCTCTGTCGCTCTTTGTTTGATTGTCACAATCCCGCCACACCTCGGGGATTGCAGTCAATTTTGCTGTGCCTCTATAATAGATAACGATTTTCGGGACATTGAATCAATAGATGTCGCAGTTGAGTCGCAACTGCATCGATAGCCATGCCCAGCCCTGTGATTTGACCGACAATTAGAGGACGCTGACTGTGTAGGAACGAGCAAGCATTCTTACAAGTCCTAGACCATGCGCTCGGCGGGGTCGAAAAGCATCGTATCCTGGAAGAGTCCAGGAAATGAGCCTATTCGTACAGGGATAAGAACACTGAGCAAGTATTGGCTGGGGCTTGGTTCTCGAGTTGGCCAGACTGTGGATATTCTGGGAGATCCATCTTGGGCGAGCTGGGGTCGGAAGAAGTGTCCATGCAGGGAACACAAACAAGATGCATGCCTGCAGTGTACCGTTGGACACCCCATGATACTGTGGTTCAGGAGAGCAGGCCGAGTATCGTTATTATACTTTAGAGCTGCAATGCTGTAGAAGCGAACGAAAAATAAAAGATCAGGCAGGCCAAATGTTTGTTGACTTACAGCCAAGAAAAGTATGGAGTGGGAATACGAGCACACGTCCGGGGAAATGAACCTTCCTATGCCCCTCTATTGCCGCTTCCTCGGAGCTGTGACTAATAAGCGAGCAAGTCACTCCGTCTGGTAAATTTACCTCCTTCCAATTGTACCTTGGCCACTTGGCACAAGAGGGGAGTTCGTGGAGTTCATGGAAAGCTTGTCGATAAAATACTTCAAAAGATCGGTCAAAGAAACGTAACTTAAACTCAATCAATCAAGTTTTGTTTACATGGATAAAAAGGACTAGCAAAAGTGTCCGTGGATCTTAGCCGAGGCCAAAATCCGCCAGCGTGGGTCGTTCCCAAATTCTAAGTTTCCCATACCTTATTTTCTGACCTCGGACGTCCGTGATACTTTCGAGCCTCTGAGGTTGCCAGCGTGGCTTCTGAGATCTCAGGTTCCTATGAGGCTTTGGGGCGCATGTTGCGCTGTCAACAATTCCTCCCACTAGACACTTCGCTTGCAGCCACTAATCTAACTCACCTCCTGTTTCTGCGTAGTATCTTCAGCCCTCTACCTTCCAGCAAATGAAGACTGGGCTATCGTCTTTTGCATGTATGACTTGAATATTCAAAATAGTCAGTAGTCGAGCACAAGCAGGATTGCTGTAACTCCGAAAGCAGGATTGGACCGAGACATAATACCGTCGATAGCCTGACTAACATCTTCTGAATTAGGCTGGACTTCTCTAGAGTCTCGACTCCTCCAACATTTCACGATTCTCATGTCCTCGAGATAACCTTACACTCAGATCACCCAGCAACTGTCCAGACACCCCTTCCCATGCTCAGATGTCTATCCAGATCGACTAATCGGACGAGTCACACTTCACCTCCTTCCAAACAAGACCCAGATCCCCGACGAACAAATCAGCCCAGGCCTATTGGCGACACCCATCGCAATCGTACAACCAAACACTCGACGATATGCAACCACTTGCCAAGGGGGAAGCCGGCATCCACATCATCTTCCATCGATCTTCGAACTGCAGATAACGTCCACCAACGTACAGCACCAAGGCGGCACGGTAGACGCACATGCTCACAAGTCGTTCCACACTAAGATACATCCCAGGATGTCTGAGTGACCGGGCTACCATTCTCGGGATATTGGCAAGATATCAATCACCCTTTCCTCGCTAAGGTCGGTTCGTTCCAACAACTGTCTCCTTCCTGAAGCGGATTGCCTCATTTTTTGCCGCTCTTGGCAGAGAGAGGTGTGCAGTGGTGTGCAAAAGTACCCCATCACGCAAGAAGGTCCTCAACTCAAGTCGAATTGACTCATATTCGCGCTATGCCATGGCGCCCTGTGAAATGATATCGAGGCGTGTCAAGTGCGATTTCTTCAACCATCAAGCCTCGTTCCAACACAGCGCTTGATCAAGAATCGCATCCTCAAGATTGAACCGAATGGTTGCAAGCTCTTCTAAGCTTATGAGCTCTGATGAGCGTGCTGCATATTTCCCCAGGCGCGCTGTCTCTCGTCATCTCTGCTTGACCGCTGCGGTATTCTGCAAGTAGTCGGATACTTATGAACCTCATGAATGGCTGGCTGGCTGTGAGACCTCCAGCCAGGTAGAGTTTCCACCAGAATCAGCAAGCCAGCTATGCCAACTGCACTCCGCGCACTAAGTTATCGCCCTCTTCAATATCCAACTCGCAAGCTGAGTGGATTTCCGAGGCTGCATAGGCTACTACACAGAGAACCCTATCAAATGCCATATTTGGGTGAAAGACACGAATAGCCGGGTAAGTGTGAATTGTAAGTTGAATCTAACCAAGCGTTTCCAAGGCCCTGATTCCATCTCCGCACCTTTTGAAGTAAAATACTGAAGCTGTAACGAAAACCAACATCCTTTGCCAACTTTCGCTCATCCAGAAACCTGTACAGAGGGTGATGGCACTTCGGAACCAAGAAACAGCAAATATAGAACAAAGACCATTACTATCTGACTACTGAGGTGACAAGCTAAGAAACCCGAAGCAATCAATTCCAGGGCGGTGTTTGTTGAACAAAATATACTGCAGTCGAGGAAACATGGCCAGATCTCTTTTCTCCACATCCAACCGCCGACAGAGCCAGAATACACTCGATGAAGCTGGGACCAAATGCCTCTTCCATCGGATCCCCCAGGAACCCACGCCGTGACTTCTTGCACTTCCCATAGTCTCATCCTAGCGTATCCCAGAACCTCCTCTATCCTAGGAGACAGTTGAGAGGAAAGACACTGCGCGACTTTGGCGGTCCTCAACATCAACATCAACAGTCTCACTGCACACCCCCAAGCAGCATCCTTAAGCAACAACTTTTTCAACATCCTCGGTGGACACTCCTCCTGCTCGCCAATCCCACCCACATCGAGACAGCCAACTCGAAGCCAAACGCCAGCAATTCCTCCAATTCCCACCAGCACCCCAACTCAAGCAACAGTCTAGCTCCTGCGCTCCGTTTCCTCTCCTCCAGAGTCTCACCCAATCGACCGCAGCAGAAACACAATCACAAACCAGAACAAAACAAGCACACCACAGGCCCAATTCAAAACGAATATAGAAACAGAATCAAGAACGCAACAACGACAACAGCACCAAGCAATTACCTCGAGCATCAGAGCTGCACTTGGTCCGAACAGAACCGGACCCAGACCCAGGCCCAGGCCGCCCAGGTTCTGCTCCAACCCAACTCTCCACCATCAGCGACCAGCAACCCACCACAGACTCAACACCCCGCGCCTTCTCTCCATATCACAGGTTCATAACATTGTTTGCACAGAGATCTCCACCCTCCATCTCAAGAACCAGAATACCAGCGCACACCACCGACAACATCCACACTTCTATCCCAATCCCTCCAAGCCACCCAAGATCTCAACACGTATATACTTTCCGTACCGCAGCCTCTCTTCCTTATCACCAAAAAAAAGGCGTAAGGACATAAGAAGACTGGCCATTCGCAACTGCCCGCTAACTACTAGGCTAAACCGCACGCAAGGTAACCGATAGCAGAGACAACCAAGATAGCCCGTGGAATAACTGCCAATAGGCAGACGTGCTATTCGCAAATATCGTACTGGCATTCGCAACGATCTATTAGTTGGCAGTCAATACCTGGGATCATACGTATACTGTACACTGTACGCGCTGGGCATGAACAAAGAGAGAGAGAGAGAGAGAGAGAGAGAGAGAGAGAGAGGAAAACAAATGTATGACGGAAAAAAATTCAAGTCCAAGCAATACATAACAAGTGGCACTCGCCCATTTACTGCCTTTCTTTCGTACGTGATCTGGCATGTCCCCTCAAATTCAAACCCAGACAAAGCAACAGAGAGGGTGCGTCCACTTCAACGAGCGAAGCATCGTCCTTGCGACAAGAACACCACCCTGTCTCAGGCACAATCTTGCCAATAAGTATCTGGAGAACAACGATAGTGATAAAGGAAGAGAGGGCGAGAACGCGATCAGTAGCAGCGAAAGGTGCAGAATAAAGTACATATCTAAGTTTTTGTATCTCATACAAAGTCTAGCATAGCAGGCAGCGGCAAAGCAGCTATCTAGACTGTCTTGCTTCACCGTGCTTGCCGCTTCTCTGGTTACCTCCATGCATGTACAAAGGAAAGGTTGTGTGCCTCTACTCGACTCTCAAGCTTTGCAATCTGGCTTCCGTGGCGATTACCTGCATAATGATTAGCAGATGAATCTCGGATGGAGAAGTTTATTAACGAGGGATGAGAAAGGGAACGGGAGAGGTCGAATGCGGAACATGAAAACTTACATCCAAAGCCTGTTGCACCTCCAAAACCTTCCTAACCTCACCCAACCAATCCCTGCTCAAAGTCTTCGCCCACCCCTGAAGTCCATTCATCTCTCTAGCAGCAGCATCCAAATCACCCTCCTCGAGGAAAGTCTCTGTTCGTGTCAAGATACTCTCAACGTCATCACCAGTAGCAAGACCCTTCTTTTTGAACAGGAGCTTGCTCAAGACGTAGCTGGATGCGTGACTGGCGACGCCGGCATCTTCAGGGAGTAGAGAAGCCTTTCGGACTTCACCAGCCACACGACGGAAACGGTCGATGAGTTGCGCGGAAGATGGAATGCCCTTTTGGTATGCGGTGGGGTTGATGGATGCAATGGCAGCATTGACCACAGCGTCATCTGAGGCAATCTCTTTCAAAGCGGCAAGCTCCTTGATAAAAGGACGGGGAACTTGGCTCTTCTCGAGGTTGGACCGAACGGCTTCGACTGCAACATGAAGATGTTGGGTCTTCAAGTTCGCGTCAACAACAGAGTTCCAGTCAGTGGTCAGTTTCTCGAGCTCGTTGACAGTGTTGGTGAGGTCTGAAAGCTTGCCGAGACGGCCATTTCGCTCCTCCTCAACACGTTGTTGGAGCTCCTCCATGAATTTACGCTTCATCTCAACAGCTTGCTCGAGCAGACCGTTGCGTAGGCGCTGCTCATTGACCTCGTTTGCAGTTTGAACCTCGGTCTTCAATTTCTGCTCATAGTTTTGCTGGATCTTTTCTCGCTCAGTCTGATATTCTTCTTGCCATTGTGACTGTTGAGCCTGCATCTCAGCCTCGACTCTTCGGATTAGTTCCTTAGCAGCTCGGTCAAAGTCAGCCTTTTCAGACTGGATCTTGGCCTGGGCCTCCTTTTCAGCTGCAGCCTTCAGTGCCTTGATTTTTGATCCAACTTTGCTGATTTCTTGCTTCGCCTTTCCAATGGTACTTGAGAATTTCGAGTCTGCATTATCGGCATTCACAACTGTGATGATGTCGTTGATAATCTTCACCAAGTCCTGAACAAGAGGTTCCTTTGCATCCTTGACATTAATCGGGTCGATTCTGGTAATCTCAGGAGGGAACTTGGAAGGCTGATCAACTTCAGGGGGAGTGAATGGAACTCCGTTTGAAGATTTAGTTGGTGCAGCGGTGACAGGCTTGACTGGAGTTGGTGGCTCTGGTGACTTGCTCACAGGGAGCGCAGCTACAGGAGCGGGAGGATCTGCCTCCTTCTTTGCCTTCTCTACGGCCTTGACTTTCTCGGCTGGCTTAGCCTCCTGAGGAGTTTGTAAGGCTTCCTTGGGCTTGAGCGCGTCTGGTTTCGTGGCATTGGCGTGTCTCCCGGCAGGGGGCTTTGTATCGTCAGAAACCTTCCAGGAAACTCCACTTTGACTTGGAATCTTGATAGACTCTCCGGTATCTCTAGGAGGCGATCCAGCACGGCCTGCTATCTTTGGGAAACGTTTGCGGAATTCCCTTTCCTCGAAGTATAGAACTGCCTCCTCTCCAAACGGCACGTACTCGGTGAAGAAGTCGTGGAAATTATCGTTCACTCTGCTATAGTAGACACCCCCCGCGAATCCAACGGTTGAGAGTAGGAAGATGGTTGTGAAGAACTTCCGGAAGAATTTGCGTTTCGGCTTGGGTGGAGGAGGTGGAGGAGTAGCAGCCGCCGGAGCTGAAGCGTTGATAGGGACGTTTGGAGGAGCAATAGTAGCCCCAACTGGAGTATCTGTCTTTGCAGATGGTGGTGTGTATAGTGTTGGAGGAACTGGTCCAGGAGGAAGCGGTTCGGTGGTACTGTCGCTGCGAGATCCAGGAAGGACTATGGGTTTGGAATCCGCAATACTAGCTTTTTTCTCATCGGCATATCCTCTCTAGATGCAGAATGCATAATCAGTATTCTGCTCATCCTTCAATTGACTCTATTCGGGATTTGGGAGCTCTCACCACACCTCCCGAAGACACCCGAGTTGGCTGTATCGCATGCCATTGACGTCCAGCGCTGGTTACATTGGACTTGTAACCAAAGGCCCTTGACGACCGAAGTGAAGCGCGCAGCATGACGGGCTGCGTTGAGCGACAGAGAGTTGTTGAAGGATGTGATGTTGAAGGCGCGTGGTTGTTGGCAGGATTCTTTCTGGAGCGAGCTTACAAGCTCGTGCCAAGCCGATGATGCAGCCGCCTTTCCAGCAAGGCTGGAGGCTTTAGACTGATTTGAACCACCAACATGCATCAATCAAATTCCGCCCAGAGGACTCGTAGACCATAATTTGATATGTTGCAATGTCACAAATCCAGTTTATGGTAATGAGGTAGTCACAGTAGTCAGATCTAAAAACATATTCGCTTTCCTTAATATCATTGAATGTGTTCTATTGCATATCTTACACCCAAAATGCTGCAGAACGATTCAACGGAGAAAACCATCACGCCGTGCAGGAGAAATCCTGCTGAAACCAACCCTGCTACGAAAAAAAAAACTAAGACACATGAAGTTATTAAAGACTGCTCTCGCAAATGGTCCCAGTGACCGCATCTATGGACCCCGATCGCAACCTGGCAATTTCGTTGGAAATGACGATGGAGCGGTAGACTGTGGTGACCGCCGAACCTTGAATGTTGGAAATTCCCTGTACCCATAGGCCGTATGCTTGCTTCTCCACGACTTGGGCGTGGTTCGGTTCTCTTAACACGCACAAGGTCCTTGTCCTTGTGTAGATGGGTTCTCGGGTCGCAACTCTACTCCTCCTCGTCCACCAGATCTTGGATTCCTCGGGCCGGCCTGGTCTAATGGGAGCTTCTTCGCAATCGATGTAAATAGTTCCCGGACGTTCTCTGATGTCTTGGCCGATGTCTCGAAGAAGAGAAGTCCTGCCTCCTTTGCGTATGCCTCGGCATCTGCTGTGCTGATGGCACGTTTGTCGGGTTGGGCAGTAACCAGATCGAGTTTATTGCCAGCCAGAGCTATGATGATGTTTTCGTTTGCCTGTCTTTGGAGTTCCTTAACCCACTGCTTCGCCTTATCCAACGAGGACTGTGCCAAATACGTCAACAAGAGTTCCCCATGATCCCAACACATGGATACTTACAGCTTGTGTAATATCGTAGACCACAACAGCACAGTTTGCGTTTCGGTAGTACATAGGTGCGAGCGACTTGTATCTCTCTTGCCCGGCGGTATCCCATATTTCGAACTTTACGGTAGTATTATCATCCAGCGATATCGTCTGGGTGAGAAAGGCGGCGCCGATTGTAGACTCTCTGAAATCATCGAATTGATCCTTTGTTTATCGTTAGCCGTAACCTAGATGTCTGCGAGGGGGATAACAACTAACCTTGACAAACCGGAGCACCAGAGAACTCTATATAGATATTAGCATCAAAGCCAGACTTCTAGTGAACCTAAACGCACCTTTCCGACTGCAGACTCTCCTAGAGTAGATGTTAGAAGTGTCCGATAAGTGCAGAGACAATACACGTACCCAGTAACACCAGCTTGAATTGCGCAAATCGGTTGTTCCCACCGCGGGTGCCTGCTGGGCCTCGAGCAGCCATGTTGGATTGAGATTGAGGCTATTCGGAAGATGAAAGGAGTTTCGGGATCGCGCACAGAAACTGGCACAAAGGGGCGAAGAGTGATGCGGTGGAGGTTGAGGGTGGATGAGGGCGAAGTCGAGGATGAGGCGAATGTTTGTCTTGTCTGGAAGGTGCTCGGATTCCGTGTGACGATGTTTCGACGGGTTGGAAGGGAAGGCTCGCCGAAATGGGAAGCTAGGTTTGGTCAGGTGATGAGCGTCAAGCCACACTGCGTAATCAGCTAAAACCACAGTTTATATTGATAAATGTCGCACCCTGACTTGATTCAGTGAACGCAAGACGAGATAATCCAGTATGAGCAAGATTAGTGGGATTCTGTGAGCAGATTTGTGTTAAAATTGCATAATGAATTGTATGAGCCAACTACTGCTACAATGAAAAGAGAGAAAAATGGATGAGCTTGAATATGACTGACTGATGTATCCTCAAGCCCAAGAAGCTTCAACCCTGCCACAGCCGAGAATGGTTGAACAAAGGAAGTACCGTTGCATTTCTCTTAGCCATTGAGAAATTACTTAATGACAGAAAAATCCAATCCTACGGTTGTAGATAAGTAAACTTTATACATGTAGGTAGATCCGACCTGACCAAATTTCAATTGCTGTTAATGCATATGGGAGAAGGTGGTTTCTTACCTTCCTGGATGTCGTGCGGCTATTGACATCCTGCCAAGGCTCTAACGCCGCCCCATAGTGATAGCCGCCTTGTTTAATTTGTGACGGAGAGGCGAGGCTTCGAAGTTGAAGACAGCTCGCCAGGAATTCGAAGCTCCCCCTCCACCAAACAACCATCCATGAATTGCATGAAGGCATCCACAGACAAAACAACGCAATAATACCTGTCAGCTGTCTGCTTTCTTCGCAATCATGGCTTCCCTACCTTTCCGGGACATCAACGTCCATGCCTCTGCGTCGCATTACGCCTTCACTTCACCTTCCACTCCTTCTGCACCAACACTGGTCGTGGACCGTCCTACTGGTGACCTGCGTTTGAATGATGGGGCTTTGTTGGGAGGAAAGAGAGTGTCGAGCATTGCTGGCATTTTGGGGATGATCAAGTTGCGGCTGGGTACGTTTTTACAAGGCTGAACAGAGAGCGACGACGCTGACAACTTCTAGATAAGTACATCATTGTCATTACCAAGGCACAACCCATGGGCAGATTGAAGGGACATATGGTGTACAAAGTCATTTCAACCGAATTCCTTCCTCTTCGAGAACGACCTCTCCACGACCCAGAAGAAGACAACTACCTCTCCCTGCTCAAGACGTTCATTAAGTCTGGACCTATGTACTTTTCCTACTCCTTCGACCTTACAAATACCTTCCAGCGCCAGTCGCAGATTGATCACTCTTCTCCTCTCTGGAAGAGAGCTGACGACCGTTTCTTCTGGAACAAGTTCATTCAGTCCGATCTGATTGACTTCAGATCCTCAGGAACCCGAAACCACCAAGGCCAACAACCAGCGGTCGATCCATATATTCTACCTGTCATGTTCGGAATGCTCGAAATAGCTTCGACGCGCGTAAAGTCCACTCCGTTAACCATGGTTTTGATTACTCGGCGATCACGTCATCGTGCAGGCACAAGATACTTCTCAAGAGGAATTGACGAGCAAGGACATGTGTCGAACTTCAACGAGACGGAGCAGGTCATTATCTTGAATGACAGCACGAGCGGACTGGGGGGTTTTGCCGGTGGAAATGGAATGCAAAATGGTAAAGTTGGAGGCTCGGGTGGGAAGGAAGTGCAGATTATGTCCTATGTTCAGACCAGAGGAAGTGTTCCAGTGTACTGGGCCGAGGTCAATACTCTGCACTATACCCCCAAGCTTCAAATCCGAGGTGTTGAGACTGCAGTCAAGTCTGCTAGGCTTCATTTCGAAGAGCAGATCAGATTGTACGGCGACAACTTTCTAGTCAATTTAGTCAACCAGAAAGGACGAGAGCAAAGGGTGAAAGAAGCTTATGAGCAGATGGTCAAATTATTGATTTCTGCACCAGCAGAACGAACCCAGCAAGATGAAGTGTCCGACGAGAAATTCCATGTTGTTGAGCCTTCCGGTCGACGATCAGAGATGGACCGACTAAACTATGTGTACTTCGATTTCCACAACGAGACCAAGGGCCTTCAATGGCACCGAGCACAACTTCTCCTAGACCGTCTTCATGACTCACTTGAGAAGCAACAATATTTCCGAGGTGTTGACATGCCAGCCGATCTAGAAGGCCGTCTCGAGGTCCGAAACCACCAAACAAGTGTCGTCCGAACCAACTGCATGGACTGCCTTGATCGTACCAACGTCGTCCAGAGTATGCTCGCACGTTTCACCCTGAACAGACAACTTACAGATCTCGGCGTTCTCTCTCGCGGTGAGACCTTCACATCTGATCCCGAATTCGAAATCCTGTTCCGTAAGCTTTGGGCAGACAATGCAGACGTAGTATCAAAATCCTACTCTGGAACCGGAGCTCTCAAGACGGATTTCACTCGTACTGGCCAACGAACCAAGGCTGGTGCTCTCCAGGATCTTCAAAATTCCATCACAAGATATGCCAAGAATAACTTCGCAGACGGCCCCAAACAAGATGCATTTGACCTATTCCTTGGCAACTACCTTCCAGACTCATCAACAAACCCCGTTTTCGTTGATAGACGCCCACTATTGATCCAATCCATTCCCTACATATTGGCCTTCGCCCTTTTCTTTGTATTCGTCGGAATTTTCACGCGCCGTCTTCCAGATGCTGCCGTTCTACCTGTTCGGATCTTTATAATCTTCTGGTTCATTGTTGCTGGATGGTCTTTGAACTTTATCTACAGCAATGGGATGCTCTACGTAAGTTTATCCTACAGAATTCAGCTGTTGAAATATTCTAACTGATGTTCACAGGTCAATTGGCCCAAGCTGAATCCCAGACCCTGGGCCACAGAAGGCTACAACGACGCCATCAACGCCGTTCGCAAAGATAAAGTCATCGGTGGACTCGTCGCCAGACACGAGCGAGGTCTCAGCACAGCACGCTACACTAATGCCGAGGAGGGGAAGAAGAGGATTGAATAAGCCACTCACTCATTCACGTTCTTTGATTTGTTCCCTTTTCTACTTTCAACGCGCATATTTTGCAGCGGTACAGTACAGTACAGCACAGCACGTCATGAAAGCGGCCGCTATTAGATTGACGGACGAAGCTTCTTGGCTGAGATTGAAAGCATGCAGACGGATTATATAGACTCTAGCTGGCGTTCGTTCGTTCGATCGAATATTGTATGCCAGATATGATGTTCGATGTACGATAGACCCCTTTCAAATTTTCTAAACTCTGTTCATAAGATGTCCTTCGTTTACATCCATTTCTCTATTCATGTGCTTGGATATTACGTCTTCATCCTCCTTCACTTATCTATATACAACTCAATATCCCAAGAGCTGAATGGCCTGGAGCAAAGACTTTTCCTCATCCCAGCTACCTCGACGCCAAAAAGCTTCACTTCCCCATCTACCCAGTCTTGCCTATCTAGTCTATCCATGAATCTTCCCCACTTGTTCTATCAAAGGATAGACATCTATTTCATCCACCCCAACTTTCAACCTCCAGCTTTCACTGTAATCTCCGTTCCCTGATCGAGCAAGCAAGCACAAAAGCTGCCATCGAGCAAATGAGGGAGAGTACTAAGTGGGGTATTCCGTCAGCTCAAACTTCTAGGGCATTTGATTTCTTCTCTTTTATTGTATAAAGAGGTATCACAATTTTCCTCTCTGGGAAGAGGAGGAGGAGGAGGTATTAAGAAGAGGAGAGAAAAGGGGGAGGGAATACGTACTATGAGCATTCTCAATACTCTTCACATAACTCTCTATCACGACCTTCTTTATCGGTTCCGGGAGGGTAGCGATAGAAGAGACGTTTGAGATGACTTCTTCGATGATCTATCATTTGGTGTGGTGTTCAGTTAGTAAATGATCCATATAAACGAGAATTCCGCGAATTACGAAAAAAGGGGAAGCGAAGAAGTGAAACAAAAAAAAACCTACCTTTCCCGCCCCATCCACCCCCTCAAGAA
>JAFJYG010000549.1:0-35968 GCA_017366145.1 Cadophora sp. M221
CATCTTGCATCACAAATCCCACTCCCCCTTCCTCTCCCCTTCTCTCCCCAACCTTCCTCCTCCAAGCCCAACACACCCACGCCCCAAACGCCAACAGACCAAGCACCATAAACCCGCCTACCAACCCCCCAGCGAGGACCTGTTTCTTAACCTGCGCCTCATACCGCACCGCTCTGCACGTAGCATTACAGAGTTTATCTCCCCCAAACCCCGGTAAATAACTCGACACAACAACCGTGAATACACCACCAGGAACAGTAGCCGGATTCAATCCCCCACCACCCACTCCAGATTCTCCTCCCGGACCCTTACTAGAAGTACCCGACATACCAGGCGTCACAGTCCCATACCTCACCACTCCCCCCTCACCCAACCATCTCGGTAAGTGCCCCAAGACACTCTGCCCCACATAGTCCAGATCGACTTTCAGTTTCCCAAACACGGGATTCGGCTGGCAGGCTCGGATGGAGTAATTCCCAGCCGGGCCGAGTCGGGCGGTTGCGCAGTGTGGGATGTCGGATGGGCAGTGGAGGATTGAGGTGTCGGTCATGCAGGTGCTGTTTGTGGTGCAGGAGGAGGCGTAGCGGTATGGGATGCAGGATGTGTGGAAGGTTATTGAGGAGGGGGAGCCGCAGGCTGCGATGTTGAGGTGGGAGTTCCAGAGGCAGGTGAGGGCAGAGGCGCAGGTATAGGGGTTTACTTTGGGAGGTAGGTGTGAGTTGTGGGTGAGTGGGAGGGAAGGGGAGGGGATGGGAGAGGCTTACGGAAATCATGGTTAACGTAACCGCATATACTTGGGGATTCTAGCGTCCCGTTTCCGATCCCAATTTCCGGAGCGGGAGTTGGAAGGGGATATATTTCCGAGGAAATGGCTGTTGCTTGATTTGCGTTCGCCGCAGCTGGGACTGTAAAGGGAGCTTCTTGCCATGGTATTGCAATTGTTGGTTTTGTATGCAGTAGCAAGAGGAGGAGGGGGAGCATCCCCAGACATGTTGTAGCCATGACATCCGCCAGGCGAGTAGGCATGTATGCACTCGAGGAGAAGGAGACGTTAGTTTTCGGGGAGATGCAGCTGATAAGAATACATCTGGAGTTCGGGACGTATGGTTGTAGTGCGACATCTCACCAGTAAGGACTGCATGGCACGATGTGGTACATTCCTGATTTGGGGGAAGTGTTACAGGCCGTGGCCGAAAGTATCAAGAATTGTCTTGAGTCTGGATCGAGGAATCCCTAATATGCTAAGATTCAACAAAAGAAGAGCAGGTTTGGAAGACACTTATTCTGTAAAGGATTCACAAGTAGGAAAGAGAAATAGGGCCACAACAGCTGATTTAAAGTGAAGGTGGGTTTGGAAAACTTCCAGAATGTCACTCGGCACTTTGTGACAGGTTTCACGAAGAAAAAAGGATATATTGAAACGCAGCGCCTTGATTGGGTGATTAACCCCGAAAAACAGATCAAAAAGACCCTGCTGCAACCCCTCACTTCCACGGTTGATTGGGAAATCTGACGATCAATCTGGGGAACGTAAGCGAGAACTAAGCCCACGAGCCAGCCAGCCACGAGGGCTGAAATGGAACGGAAGATTCAGACAAATGCCGGCCTTAAAGTTTTAATATTGCGTTTTTGGTGAGCGCATATTGCTCATAAACATCGTGATCTTTTTGAAGCAAATCCCGACCCCCCATCCGTGTGACACCAACGCCTGTGCAAATGCAAATATACAAGCAATGAGGTATTATTCTCATGGCGCTGCTGCCGCATCGGACTCCTCTATTGGGATGTCTGCCAATGCTTTGGCCGGGCCAGCGGCGTGAAAGCCATCCAATGTAACAGTGACCGCACCCGCTTGTACCAACTACAATGTGTCAGCAAATTACCAGGAATATTTTTATGGATTTACTTACAGCTCGGCTCAAATCATCAATTAAATCATCTGCATCCTCGATTCCCACACATAGTCGAATAATGTCTTCCGGCATTTGCCTCTCCTTTCTCACTTTCGCATCGATACTTGCATGACTCATCTGGCAAGGCATACTGATCAAGCTGTTGACACAGCCGAAACTGACACTGATACCCCATAATCGAGCAGCTTCGACGATGCGCTCAGACAAAGCTACATCTCCAGTCTCGAAGGAGAGCACAGCTCCTGCTCCTCTGGCCATGGACCAATGGAGATCGTATTGTGGGTGGGATTTGAGACCAGGGTATCGGACACGAAAACCATGTGATTCAAGGAATTCGGCAATTCGTTGGGCATTGGCCTGTTGCTTCTCCATACGGATGGCCAAGGTCTTGATGCCTCTCATGAGGAGGAAAGCGTCGTTTGGCGCAAGACCACAGCCAGTCGAATTGATTGTGAAGTACATCTTATCTCCAATTGCAGGGTCGTTGAAAGCTAAAACGCCAGCCATGATATCGTGATGTCCCGAGAGATACTTGGTTCCTGACTCGTAAACAATATCGGCACCTAATTCGAGGGGGTTGCATAACATGGGCGACAGCATAGTGTTGTCAACGACAACCAATGCCGTCTTGTTTGTGTCGTGCACGATCTTCGCAATGGAAGGGATATCAACGATTTTGATGAGAGGGTTGGTAGGTGTCTCCAGTAGTACCATGGCCGTCTTTGGCGAAACAACTCCTCGCACTGTCTCGGGGTTCGTGGTATCGACGTGGTGGACAATGATTCCATGATTCTGTGACATGTAAGTCAACAGTCGATTGGTACCACCATATAAGTCGTCGCCGGTAATGACTTCGTCTCCCGGTCGTAGAATCCTCGTAATGACGTCCAACGCTCCCATTCCAGACCCGACAACGAGTGCTCTCGTAGCATTCATGATCTTTGCGAGGTGTCTCTCCAAGTGTGTCCTCGTTGGATTACCCGATCTCGTGTAGTCGTATTCGTTCCCGCCATTTGCAGATGTTTGCTTGAATGTTGCGGACTGGTAGATGGGCATGCTTGAGGCGCCATATTGGTCCTTGCTCTCGGTGTAGACCAATTCAGTTGCCAATGCATATTTCCGGCCGTTTCGAGGACTAGAAGGTGCTGGCGAGGGTGGCAGATCGTGACCATCAAGATCTATTTGAGAAAAGGCTTTTCCAATGCCATTGAGCTTCCCAGCTCCTCCTGATGGTCCTGGCGGTGTAGACATTTTGCGTGCCCGGAAAGGGTGGTGGATGAGGGATTGGGAGGTTTTGGTAGTGGGGTAAGGCTCGATCGATGACTTGTCCGTAGAAATCAGACTGAGGTTGAGCTCAATAGACAGCAATTGACGCCGGTCTCTTCTTCGGTATGGTGTTTGTTTATGGAGGAAGAGGTATGACCAAAAAGTCTGCGGAGCCCTTTTGTTCAACGCGGTGGGTGGATGCAAGCCAGCTGCTGTGCTCAGTTCGGTGGTTCGGCCTGGATCGGAGTCACCAATCGTGGGGTAGTGCAAAATGAATTTCAGCCAAGACTGGAGCCCGTTTCGCTAACAAGCACGCCTTGAATGACGTGATCGAGCCTCAACTTGTGCCTGAGGAATGGTAAACAGGGGCTGGCTCGCGTACCAAGATCTGCCAGGTGGATGGGTAGAGCTGAGATGCGCTTGGAACAAATAGGTTTGATATCGTTCATAGAATAGAACTTTGTTGTGGTTCGATCGGTTATATGAGAAGGAGGGGAAGACGAGCTTGATTTTGGTTGAGCGAGGACCAGCGGGTAAAGATCAGTTCCGGTCACGAGGGCTATAGAATGGGTTAAATAGGAAGTGAAGAAGGCTGAAGAGGCTGGTAGGAGTTGAAAAGTTTCTTCTTGTAACGTATTCCTCTTGTCGAAATAGACAAGCCTCTCTATTCCTACCTACCTACCTAGTCTTCCCGTCCCAGCCATATATGCAAAGCGGTGTTCTAGCACAGAAGAACCCCGAACGCCAGAACCGTATGATACAATGGTATCTAATTATCATCAAACGCTCTGCTGAGCACCGACGCCCCTCGATGCATTTAGTCTGCCTCCTCCTCAACGTCTTCATATTCATCACTCGACCCTTCGGCTTTCTTCTGGGGCTTTTTCGCCGAGTGGCGTGCATGATTGTCCTTGATAATCTGCCCACCTCCTTTGCGTCCAAAGAAATCTTCGGTTCTGACCCCGCGAACAGATTCCGTTCTCACTCCAGACATAGCCACCCCTCGTTCTCTCTGTTCCTTGATAAACTCTCGGACGGGAACCATGGCAGCATCTCTGCATGCCTCCTTGATATCACTGCCCGACATGCCTGCCATGACACGTGTCAGGTACTCAATGTCGAAGTGATCTGGATCGGTCTTGGTGTCTTTCAAGATGAGCTTTAAGATTCGCCTCCTCTGTGAGTTTGATGGTAGAGATACAGGGAACTTCTTGGGCATTCTCCTAAGAATGGCTTCGTCGATGTCTTGGATTCGATTTGTTGCCCCAAGAATCATGATTCGGGCTGGAAGCCCAACCTCATTTGATGAAGTTAGACCATCCCATAGTGTCATGAACCTAGTCTCTTTCAATTAAACTCCACCATCATATAGTTGAAGAACTTACTCTGCTTTTACCATGCCACTAGCTTCATGCTCACCACTGCGCCTTTGCCCAAGAACAGCATCTATCTCATCAATGAAGACGATAGTCGGCTGTAACTTCCTAGCCAACGAGAAAACTGCTCGTACGAGCTTGTTTGAGTCTCCATACCACTTTTCGGTCAATGTCGATATATGTAGATTGATGAAACATGCTCCACTCTCATGTGCAAGTGCTTTGGCAAGCATAGTCTTGCCACAACCAGGAGGGCCATAAAGAAGTACGCCGGACGGGGCAGCCAGTAACGAAGACGATTGAGAGTATAGATGGGGCATCGTGAGAGGGTAGATGACCGATTCCTTCAGTTCTTCGATAATATCGTCCAGACCGCCAATATCTACACGATTAGCACATGCGTAGCGAAACCGGAGAGCGCAACAAACCATCGAATCCAACAGGTATATCCTCAGGTGCCACAACTTCCATGGCTATCTGACTCTCATACTGATCCAAATTTAACTCCTCCTTTCGCGGCCGCCTGGAATTATCTGTTCCCTGCCCCGAGTCATCCTCCGAATCGGCTTCTTGTCTCGACTTGTCTAATCGGCGAAGGTTGGCCGCAGCTCTGACGCGGGCTTGCTCGTGTTGTTCCTTCTCGGGATCTGTTGCAAGAGGCAGACTTGATACTACACTCTTCGCAATATAGTACATTGCAGTACTCTGAACCAACGGGTTAGCAAGGGCCAGGAAATGGGAAGGCTGAAGCCAGGCTGATAAGTGTTGAAAGGAACCTACAGAGACTAGAATGAGCAGGATATCTTGGATGAAACCCAGTTTCCTGGATGGCCCATCTCCCATGGTGATAAATTCTGGACAAAGCTGTCCAGATGGTCTGATAGGAAATGCTTGGGTTGTGGATTTGGAGATAGGGATGGTTGGCACTGCGAACTCGCGGCTTGAGAATGTACGCCACTCCCTGTGGCTGGTGACGTGGAGTTTGAACTTAAATTTAAAGGTCCATCAGGACATTCGAAAAATTTAAGAGACCAAGATGACTAATAAAAGAGTACTTAGTGACTGTTATTCACAAGATACTTTCTCTATACAGAGTGAAATCATATGCGCATGAATTGAATAGTTTATATACCTGAACATTTTACATGTTCCATTTCGGGTTGTTCACATGAGCGAGCCGAGGCCTTGCGAACTAGGCCGCATATTAGTCATCACACCTGGCGCGAAATGTAAACAAACATTTCCCCCTCGATTGTTGCTATCCCAGCTTCATATCACCATCCCAGCATTTTGCGCGTCACATCCAACGCGTAAACCCACAACCACTTTTTGATCGGTTGATCGGCGCCATACATTCAACGAAACTGTGCCAACCTTTCTCAATTGGGGCTTTCGCTCAACGACCGCGACGCGACAACAATGCCAAAAGTTAAGCCACTATCAACGCTCTCTGGACTTGTCGACTCCGATTCTGACGACGACCAATTTGGAATGCCAACACCAGACTCTGCAGCAGAGAACAAGATGCCCCCCAAAAAGGCGCGCGGAAGACCTAAGGCTGCACCGTCTAAACCAGCGCCAACCAAAGTCACAAAGACGAAGGCGAAGGCTCCCGCGCGTCGGACAAGCGGTCGCCTCGTAGCTAAGGCAGTGGAAAGTGATGTGGCCCCTGCGAAATCCAAAAGACCAGCTCTGAAAGACAAGACAAATCAGTATGCCGGCGACGAGGACGAACTTGACGATTTTGATCAGGACGTGGTTATGGAGGGGACGGTGGAAGACTCGATGGTCGCGGCTAAGAAAACGAAACCCAAGGTTACGAAGAAGGCTGCTTCAACTCGAGGAAAGGCTGTGAAGGCGACAGTAAAGAATGACAACATTGTTGAGGAAGCCCAGGAGGTCACTAAGCCAAAGACACGAGCAACCAAGAAGACAGGGCCAACGAGGAAGGAAAAGCCAGTGGAACCATCCCCAGAGAAAGTCGTCCAGGAAACCCAATACGAGGAAATGGATATGGACATTGACGCAGACTATGATGAAGTAGTCGAGGCTCCAATATCGAAACCAGCACCAAGTATTTCTCGGACGCAATCTCATTCCCGGCAACGCCAACCTTCTGCACAGCGACGAAGAGCAGGAAGTGCATCTGATACGGAAAGAAGCGATCCAGCGTTGAGGCGTAAGCTTGGAGAAGCAACCAAGAAGTATGAGACATTGATGATCAAGTACCAGGATCTGAAGGAGATAGGGGTGAAGGAAGCAGACAGAAACATGGACAAGCTGAGAAAGGAGAACGTACATACAACCAAGAGTAGGTTCGGAAATCCCTTTTAGCTGGAAACTACTAACTTTGTCTCAGATGGTGGCGCATTGATTGAGTCTCTCAAAGCTGATTTAGCTAAAAAAGAAGATATCGTGAAAAAGAACGAGGTACTTAAGACGAAGCTTGAGACACAGACCAAAGAGGCTTCAATCCTCAGAGCGCAATTCGCAAAGTTGACGGCAAGTCTCTCGGAAGCCCAATCAGAGAACAAGACTCTCTCCGCAAAGCTAGCAGCAAATCGAACAGCATCTGCCTCAGTTGAGAGTGCACATTCGAAGACCCCGGGTAGTGCTATCAAAGCCAATGGAGGCATTCGACTGATGGGAACTGCTGAAGCTGCGCAAGTTGCACAGGCAGCTCAATTAAAGGAGGATCTGTACAGCGATCTCACTGGACTAATCATCAGAAATGTCAAGCGCGAATCCGAGGAGGACATTTTTGACTGTATTCAAACTGGTCGCAATGGCAGTAAGTACTTCCTTCATCTTGGCGCTTTGAGATGAATGCTAACCATATATCTAGCCTTACATTTCAAACTTGCTGCAGCGAACGAAAAGTCGGCCGAGAGTTACGAGGACGCTCAATGTAGTTATATTCCACAACTTGACCCAAGCAGAGACAAGGCGTTGATGGAGTTGCTTCCAGACTATTTAGTGGATGAGATCACGTTTCCAAGACCTCAAGCAGCAAAGTTCTACGCTCGGGTAGGCAAGGCCTTGACGGAGAAGCCGGCGTAAGCTATTCTGGGGCATTAGGGGTAATTGGGATTGGAGTTGGTGCAGCAAGGAGTTTAGGAGTAGGATTCATGTCAGAGTGGTTGGGTATCGGTTATTGCATTTTTGATTGTGGCATACCCGGAGTACTTTTTAATGAACATATGATTATGTCTTTCTATGACTGACATTAGCTTCACAGGTGGCCGGAGTCACTACTTGTACCACTGTTGAATCGTTCAGGCGTAGCGAGAAGTTGTGCAGACTCAGTTGGCAGTCAAGCAGTGCGAGCACCAATACACATGTGGCACAATTTTATCAACCCCGAAAATAAAGCCACTCATTCATCTGCTCATTGTTTTTGTGAATACGAGACGCAAACAACCGTCCTTCACCCCTGAAAAGTAGTTGAAGTAAACCCCTAATCGCGGAATCCGAAAATAGCCCCTGTCATTCTCTCGGCAAAATGACATCGCCACCAGGTGAGAAGACAAGTCGCGGCAGCTAACAACCATCAACCAAAAATTTCGAGGACGCGTTCTTCAACAACCACCTACTCATGAATCTGTCCATCCTACGGACGTGCCACTCCTTTAACAGCTGCCGATGAGATAAAACCAAGATTAATTTCGATTCGAACCATTTCTTCTGGCCGGGCGAACAATACCGTACACCACCAAGCATACGAATACATTTACAGCACCATGGCTCGACTCAATCGCTTTGGCTTTTTGGCCATTGCGCTGGCATTCCATTTGGTGTACATATATTCGATATTTGATATTTACTTCGTCAGCCCAATCGTGTCGGGGATGCGCGAGTTTGGGGTGGAAAGGCCAGATGGTGTTGAAGCTCCAGCCAAACGGCTGGTCCTCTTCGTTGGTACAACTACTTTTCCCACCCTCAAATGGCATTCTTTCTAAACAATTTCAATGGTATAGGCGACGGTCTCCGAGCAGATAAAGCCTTCCAATCCTTCCCAGAACCATACCCAAAAGACGAGGCAGATCTCGTCCCTCGACCCCTCGCCCCCTTTCTGCGCTCCCGCGTCCTCGAGCATGGCACTTTTGGCGTATCGCATACTCGAGTCCCTACCGAATCCCGGCCTGGCCATGTAGCTCTCATTGCAGGGCTTTACGAGGATGTGTCTGCGGTGACTACAGGGTGGAAATTGAATCCTGTCAACTTCGACAGTGTTTTTAACAGGAGCCGACATACATGGTCATGGGGCAGTCCGGATATCCTGCCTATGTTCCAGCTTGGTGCGGAACCTGGGAGAGTAGATGCGTTCATGTATGGGTCTGAGGAAGAGGATTTTTCTGGAGATGCGGTCCTCCTGGACATTTGGGTGCTTGACAGGGTTAAGGCGCTATTTGCAGAGGCTGCTACGAATGCTACGCTTGATGCTGCGCTCCGACAGGACAAGCAGGTTTTCTTCCTTCATCTCTTGGGCCTGGATACCAATGGACATGGGCACAGACCGTATTCCAAGGAATATTTGAGCAATATCCAGGTGGTTGATCAGGGCGTGAAAGAGGTCACGAAGCTGGTAGAGGATTTCTACAATGATGGCAAGACCGCATTTGTTTTCACTGCGGACCATGGAATGAGTGATTGGGGAAGTCATGGGGATGGCCATCCTGACAATACTCGTACCCCGCTCATTGTATGGGGATCTGGAGTTGCCAAACCTGTCAAGCACGAAGGTAAAATTGCGCCAGGCCATGATGAACTATCTTCTGATTGGGGTTTGGATCATATCCAGAGACATGATGTTGCTCAGGCAGATGTGGCTGCGCTGATGGCATATCTCGCTGGGCTTGATTTCCCTGTCAACTCGGTTGGCGAGCTACCCCTTTCTTTCTTGTCTGGGAACATTGCAGCTAAATCCAAAGCTTTCCTTGCCAACGCCCGAGGAATCCTTGATATGTATCGTGTCAAGGAAGAGCAGAAAAAGGCTACCGAGCTACAATATCGACCGTTCAAAGCTCTTGGAGACGAGGAACATTCCGTGAACCACCGACTGGCGGCTATTAGCACTCTAATCGACGAAGGCCGTCACGAGGAAGCAATTCAAGAGACCGCGGCACTTGTCAATGTTGGCATAGCTGGTCTTCGCTACCTACAAACCTACGATTGGCTGTTCCTTCGAGCGCTCATCACGATTGGCTATCTGGGATGGATAGCATTTGCTCTAACGACCGTTATCGATCTTCACGTACTTCACGGCAAGACCGAGACCTCACGAACTCTTTTTGGCACCATCTTCTTCTCTTCTCTTCTTGTTATACTATACGCTTCTTTCATTGTATCAAAATCGCCTTACACATACTACGCATACGCCATCTTCCCAGTCGCCTTCTGGGAAGAGGTGTACGCTCGTCGGAAGGCACTCGAGGAGGGCAAGAAGGCTCTCTTCGGCCATATTACATCCGCTGGCGGCTCTGTTGTACTTTTTTTGAAAGCTGTCGTTGGCTTAGGTCTCATTGAATCACTTGTAAGTTCTAACCCGGTAGGGTCTGTCAGCAACTTACAGTTTCGTAGGCATTGGGTTATACGCATCGGGAGGTGTTCTCTGTATTATGGGTTGTAGCTGCATTTTGGCCGGCGTTCTACGGAATGGGATTCCTCAAGATGAATAAAGAGCTTGTGGGGACCTGGTTAATCGCATGTATGGCGATGAGTTCCTTTACTCTGCTACCTGCAATGAAGACTGAAGATGTGACCCTCATGTAAGCTCCCTTTGCTTCTCGCCAGGATTATGCTAATTTCGCATCGAACAGAATGTCAGGGGGTTGCTTGATGGTGGTAATTGGTATTGCATACCTCATCTTCGAGGAAAAGTTGCTTCAGACGTCGAAATTACCTGGAGAGTCGATCGAACCAGCTGACAATAGGCTGTCAAGATCTTTAATTGGGGCTCAGGTAAGGAGGAACAAAAAGGTTGGCAGAATGTTCTAACTGGCATAGATCGGATTCATCGTCTTGGCTCTGCTTGTGACACGATCAAGCGCCTTGTCATTACAAGCAAAGCTTGGCCTTCCTCGTGGAAATCAGATCTTGGGATTCATTGTTTTGAGTACGTATTTTTGAATTGTCCTGAATGTATTTGTGCTAATTATCAAAAGTACTACCTCTAATTATGCCATTCCTCCATCGACTACAGCCTAACAATCACTATCTTCATCGATTGATGGTCATATACTTGACATTTTCGCCAATGTTTGTCCTCCTCACCATCTCGTACGAAGGTCTCTTTTACCTAGGCTTCTGCGTTACGCTGATAACCTGGGTTCGCATGGAGCATCGCATCTACGTGTCGAGTAAAGACACAACAGCAATCACTGCCAATGAAAACGGAGCAGTGCCAGCATCTCTTGCTTCATCGTCTTTCCGATCACTGACATTGTCCGATGGTCGGACCTCTCTATTCTTCCTCACACTCCTACAGTCCGCTTTCTTCAGCACCGGAAACGTTGCTTCGATATCGGCGTTCAGTCTAGAAAGCGTCAATAGGCTCATCCCAGTCTTCGACCCTTTCTCCCAAGGCGCACTACTGGTACTGAAGCTGATGGTCCCGTTTGCCCTAATCTCAGCTAACCTTGGCATCCTGAATAAACGCCTAGGCGTGGCGCCTTCGGCACTATTCATGGTCGTCATGGCCATCAGCGACTTTCTCACGCTGCACTTCTTCTGGGTCGTCAAGGACGAGGGCTCCTGGCTTGAAATCGGGTCTACGATCAGTCACTTTGTTATCGCGAGTTTATTGTGCATGTTTGTCGCCAGCTTGGAGGGTGTCAGCGAGATCTTCATTGCTGGAGTTGAGGTTGAGGATAGATCTTCGCAGTTGGCGAAGGAGAAGGCGCTTGGCGGGGTTGTATCGGAGACGGGGAAAAACATCAATGGAAAATCTAACGGAGTTTCACTGGTGGCTTCATCTTCTACTAAGAGAGAGGTGTCGTCCCCTGTCCTCAGGAAATCAGCCGCCAATGGTGTGAGTAGTTAAGCGCTTTTGTACCCAGGTGGGTTGTACAAGTAGCAGCGTATAAAAGGAGAAAGGGAGAAAAGGAGAAAATGATACCAAATGTGCCATACCAAATTCCCAAGTCCGTGATCGTCGTTGACTCACTTTACGGCTATTCGGCTATTTTTCAATTGCCATCTCTCTCCCGAGTACGAGTATGTAAATGAAGTGAAGTAAGTACCAAAGGATCCCGAGTATTTCAACGACACTGAACTGATTTAACCTTTTACATGTTGGAAGTGGACGGATACAGATATGATCGTCGAGTTCAAGCATCAATAAAGCACGGTTAAGTACCGGTAGATAATCAATACCGCACGCGCGGCACGAATGATAATTCTAAATAGGTACTTTTATTTACTCACTAGCCACTAACCGTGCCCCAGATCGGACCACTTCTTACAGTGTCCCCCTCCCCTGTCCCAACGTTATGGTGGAGACCCTTTGCCTATCACTTCAACGCAAAAAAAGCAAAAAGGGCTCATGAGAATCGACTTTGGTATGCTGATAGAGTAAATTTACCAAGATGACCGTGAGGGGAACAATTTTGCTACCATAAAAGCAGCTGTCTCCGCCATTTAACGTTGGGACAGCGGGGGGACTGTATGAGCCCCTTCGGTAATAATTACCTACTTATTCTACTGCTGCTCCTCGTATTGTCAAGAGAAAGTCTGAATGTCTCAGAACGTCTTGCGGACGATGGACCTCGGCATCTTTCGCAACCTCATGAGCTACACAGATGCATGTGAGGCTGACTTTTCCCCAGAACAGCTTAGACCACGAACTGCAGTTCAGGACCGAACTCCAGTTTTTTCTGGGGTCCCCGCTGCCGTAGGTATGCAGCGGGAGAAGCCTTTTTGCCAGGTTTCCTTGCTTTGCTGTGATTTGATGTGATGTGATTTGCAGCCTTTCTCTCTTTTTTTTTGTTTGATTTGTAGTCTACTCCGGAGTGAGGGGTTGTTTCTTCGGGCCCGGGTGTTCTAGGGATCACTGATGATGACGACGATGAGGATGATGAGATGCTAGGATTATAATAGAGGGAGAGGGGGAGGGGAATGGAGAGATGCGATTCGTTGCATCTACTTTATTGTTGGAGGGGGTGGTTGAGGTTGGGCTTTGCGGGGTAGTGATGCGATCCATGGGCTTTCCATTGGGATGGGTGTGTGTTTTTCTGGGGAAAGGGAAGTTTATCTTTGCTGTGCTGGACAGTTACAAGTATTAGGGTAGTTACTACGGCAAAGGGGTAGGTGCGTCGCTACCTTAGGTTGTATGCAAGGCAGGTGAGGATAGATGCATATGTCTTTTTGGTGATGTACTGTATGGATATGTGATGTCTGATGTCTGATATGCATGCATGCAAGCGTGTAGGACCTTGAGGAATGGAATTCGCTTGTCGTACAAGCCGATCCTCCTAGGCAACGCAACTTAATTTCGCAAGCATTTCCTGAGACTGCTTAACTGATTGTTGAGTGACTTACTTGTTGGTTTCATATCGGATCCTTCAACGCCTGTCACCTGCATGAAAGAGACTTGCTATGCATGTATGTAACTGCTGTCACAAGCAGGTCAGATTACTAGGCAGTTTTCGCTACTGGTATTAGATGAGAACACGAGATCAACTTGATCGTACGGACCTTAACTTTCAATTTCCTCATTTCTTTCACTCAGACTCGGGTGTCTTCCGCTACTTTATTATTGTCTCAGTGAGACTATTTCGGCACCGACTCCTCAACCGCCCTGTCCGGCCCCTCAAAAACGTGCTGCAGCCACCACACCACCACCACCCACCCGCGATCTGCACGGCTACAACCCTCTATTTCTCTTCTCTCGCTATTGACCGCCACTCCTGTCGTTGGATCATCGGATCCCGGGCACTTGCAACGTCAAGATCTAGATCTGGTGGCCTTTGGCAACCCGGTATATCCCATAGGCTGATGTAATTCCGTTCCGTTGATGTGATGGGATGGGATGGGAGGAGTAGCTGAGTTTGGACTTGTTAATTGTACTTGATGTCGTGTTGCTGCTGATGTTTATATATGTTATGAGAGGCGTTGATGATATTTGCTGTTGATGTACTTATTCTCACTCTTGCTCACTCTCGCTCACTGCTCTTGTCCTCTCCTACGCACTCAATTACACTTACTTACCTACATATTTACTCGGACCTGGTTCCTTTCTGGTCGTCACTGTCTTGTGCAGGAAATCATCAGGTCGTCGACAGTTCTTTGTAATTCTGGGACAGCGCCAGAGACTTGAGTTTCTCTAGAACAAATTGAGGTCATCCACATGAGCTGTTAGTATTTGGACTGGATTGATTTGGACTGATCTGATCTGATCTACTTGGCCTGATCTGGTCTGTTATCCACTTCCCCAGCTTTTGCCTCTCGCTGCTCTGGTCTGGTCTTTGTTATTGCTGCTTACAAGTGTCCGGTGGACTAGACTCGCTTAGCCTCCCAGACCAGCCCAGTGCAGCCTCCTCCGCTCTGGTTTGCTCTGCTCTGCCCCTCGAGCCTTCAGCCAGGAAGCAGTGCGCTCAACCCCGTCCCCCGTCGTACTGCCCTCGACCTCGACTCGAGAACCCACCCGACCACAAACAGAACAGAACAGACGCAAAGTGTATATCCTCACAACCCCAGAATTGATCTCCGGCCACCCTGCAGAGCAAAACCCACACCATGGACATGGCTATGGGGTCGACCGAGGCGTCCGCGCGACCGCCAAATGGCTATGCTGCAGCTCCCAGCAGCAACGCACCGCAAGGTTCAAACCCGATGCCCAACAGCCAGACACCTGGACACCCCAGTTTTAGAAGGTGCGTCGAGGATCGATCGCGCATTGTTTGCACATGCTGTACTGTGTGTACACCAAGAGGACGGCAAGCTGACATGTGTGTGAATGTAGACAGCGGGCATCGCGAGCTTGTGAGGTATGTAGCCATCGCATTTCTTTTGTACAGGCTGCTGTGGTCGAAGCGTACCTCGGCACCGAGGAGATGGAGAACAGCAGCACAGCTGTGGAATGGGATAATTGCTAATCAGTCATATCATCCAAACAGACCTGCCATGCAAGAAAGGTAATTACTTCTACCCCCCGAATGCAAATACCCTTGGCTCGGCAATTGATTGTTGCCATCGTGGAGTCGTGAGGAGAGCTCGTCGTTGACACATCTTACGTAGGTGCGATGCGACGCCGCCAGTTTGGGTGTGCCATGCACCAACTGTGTGGCTTTTTCTATAGAATGCAAGATCCCGACGCCGAAGAGGAAGAAGACTGCTACAGGCAAGGCGAAGGATTCGGATAGGTACGTAGGCCCTCGCAGAGAGGTTGTGATGGCATCGTGCTGACACGAATGAAAGTGACCGCGGCGAACCTGTTGACGAACGCTCCCCTCGAAATGACTCCCCTGCTACAGGTCGAAGCAATAGCATTTATAATACGGCTACGGATGGCACTCCTGCTACATCACTCACCGAAGCCCAGTACAAACAGCGTCAGGATGATGACGGAACATATGCACAATTCATGAAGCCGAAGTTCACCAGAGCACCCATCAAAGAAGCTGGACGAGTTGCATATCTTGGAGAATCCTCGAATCTGACACTGTTGGTCCACGATAGACACGGCACAGCGGATGTGGTGCATTACCCACTTCCAGAGAATGTACGAGGATCTAGAGCGAGGTTGACGGAGTTGGACAACGTGGAAATCGATATCTTACATCAGAGAGGCGCCTTCCTGCTACCACCACGATCACTTTGTGACGAATTGGTCGATGCATATTTCAAATGGGTTGCTCCGATTGTTCCGGTCATCAATCGAAATCGATTCATGAAGCAGTATCGAGATTCAAAAAATCCTCCCTCACTTTTGTTACTCCAAGCTATTCTTCTGGCAGGATCCAGAGTCTGTACCAATCCTCAGCTTATGGACGCCAATGGATCGACAACTCCTGCGGCTTTGACTTTCTACAAACGTGCCAAGGCTTTGTATGATGCCAACTATGAGGACGATCGAGTTACCATTGTACAAGCTCTGGTTCTGATGGGTTGGTACTGGGAAGGTC
Source organism: Cadophora sp. M221 (assembly GCA_017366145.1). Lineage (NCBI taxonomy): Eukaryota > Fungi > Ascomycota > Leotiomycetes > Helotiales > Ploettnerulaceae > Cadophora > Cadophora sp. M221. The sequence goes on from JAFJYG010000549.1 coordinate 15,679, forward strand.
CGGAAGATGTCACCAAGAACGTCTTCTACTGGAGCAGAGTTGCGACGATTGTAGCCCAAGGTTCAGGAATGCATCGAAGCGTTGAAGGATCGCAACTCAGCCAGGCCGATAAAAGACTTTGGAAACGTATTTGGTGGACACTCTTTACCCGAGATCGATCAGTTGCTGTGGCTTTAGGACGTCCAGTACACATCAACACTGACGATTCTGATGTTGAGATGGTATGTGAAGATGACTTCATCGAGGATGACAACGACCAGCCACCCGAATTCCCGCCCGATCCATTGCATGTCCAATTCTTCCTGCAATATGTGAAGCTTTGTGAGATTATGGGCCTGGTGCTTTCTCAACAATACTCAGTTGCTTCGAAAGCTCGCCGACAGAATGCAATCGACCTCACTCACAGTGACATGGCTTTGGCTGATTGGCTGCAAAACTGCCCAAAAGAAGTCTACTGGGACTCTTCTAGACATCACTTCTGGTCCGCTCTACTACACTCGAACTATTACACGACTCTCTGCTTGTTGCATCGCGCCCACATGCCACCAGCTTCGAACTCGAGAGGAACCTACACAGAGGACAATTCGTACCCCTCTCGGAACATTGCTTTCCAGGCAGCTGCAATGATCACCTCGATTATCGAAAACTTGGGAGCCCATGATGAACTTCGCAACTGCCCAGCCTTCATTGTCTACAGCTTGTTCTCTGCCCTCATCATGCATGTTTATCAAATGCGCTCTTCCGTGCCTTCCGTGGTCCAGGCAACTCAGGAGCGGATACGCGTTTGCATGAATGCCTTGAAGGATGTTTCAAGAGTTTGGCTTGTCGCAAAAATGGTTTATACATTGTTTGAGTCGATTCTAGGAAATAAAGTCTTAGAAGAGAGACTTCAAAAAGCTGCTGGAAAACGTCACAAGAAAATGGCTCAGAGCCTCACTGCGGGTATCAATCAGGCCAATCAGATTCAACAAGCCAATCAGCTCAAGAGAGAAGAATCAGCATCATCAGGTAAGCGAAAGTATGATGACATGGCTCTCGACTTCAATGTCAACAATGGACCGGCTCCACAGGAATCTTACGAACGATCTCGACCTCAGACACCTAGTCACACGCCTTCTCGTGAGCTTGGCCACAATGTTGCACCGATGGCAGCACCTCCAGTCACATCTCCGAATTCGAGATCGAACGATGCCTTCATGGGTGGTTCAAACTCTCGGCCACACACCAGGCCTGCGACACCCTTCAACCCGTCCTTCTCCGTCCCAGCCACTCCACCCGACTTATATCTCGTCACTCGGAACTCTCCTAACATTTCTCAGTCGCTTTGGGAGAACTTTCAACCCGACCAACTATTCCCCGAAGGTTCGGCAAGTATGCAAGCCAACCAGTTCTCACCACCCCAACCACAACCCCAACCACATCATAGCCATAACCTGGATCCAAACCTGATGTCGCATATGAACATGAACCAGATGCCGAACCAGAATCAAACCGCCCAGCTACCCCAAAGAATGCGTGGTCAGAATATGGCTGGTAGTCCAACCCAAGGGTCGATGCTTCAGCCGAATGTGGGGGGATATCAGGTTCAACCTGGGATGTGGCAAGGATTTGATCAAGCAATGCAAGACCCACAAGGGCATAGTCCAAGTGATTCTTTGAGCAATGCATCGGCTCAAGCTGTTCCTATGACTATGAATGTTGAAGACTGGTAAGTTGACTACGAACACTTTGATGAAAAACAAACTAACCAGACTAGGTTTCAATTCTTTGGTATTAACGGTGATTTGAGTGGGATGAATGGTGATGTACCTCTTGCTTGAGGACTTATGTCAGGGGGGCTGGAAAAGGCGTTCTTTATTTTTGAGGTGTGAATGGATCTTGCTGTAAAAGCCTTGGACGGTTTTGGGGGATTGGACTGTATAATTACCCTTTAGCAAGTAAGGAGCTGGACGGGACCTATATTTCTGAATGAAATGACCTGTATTGATCGAAATAAAAGTACTCTGTTGACTTGTTGATATTGCCTTGTGTTCGCATTGCGGCTGTATCGTACAAGCCTGGAGGCGAGATCCCGATGGTCACTACGGAGGTACACTCGGGCGCTAGATCCGCCTAAAGGATGACGAACGGACTTGGAAGCCACCTAGCCCCAAACCACTGGAACGACGCAGCAACATCTCCATCAACAACCCACTGGTCACCTTGCACATCTGCGAAGATAACACCACCATTGAGTACCAGCACCCACGAAACTGGGCATTCACCATAGCAACCTCTCCGCAATGCCATCCCTATACCTCAGCTCCAACTAGTAACTGGTTCTAATCCATCCAATCTAGCTCCCATGCACGGAAGTCTCCAGAGCGGACGGCCCGCGACCAAGGACCTGGCCTCAACCTCTGAGTCCGAATCAGAACGGGGATTGAAATCTAAATCTCATTCGAAGCCGAATTTGAAATCATGATACCCTCTTCGTCCATCACCTCGAATCCACGCTCCGAGTCCCGCACCAGGAACGACCAGAACCCCATCTCGAGCTCCAGTATCCGGCCACGCAACAAGAGACTCATATCCACGGAGCAGGAGCTGGTGAGTACATCTGCTACGAGTACGCCTGCGGGCAGCAGGGCTGTCAGTCCGATCCCCTTGAAACATCCGAGTAGGAGCATCTCCAATACCGGGAATCAGAATGGCAGACCAGTGGGCGGATTGCTTGCCCCGCCTCCGGATGGAAAGGGAGGGAGATCCAGCCCAGTTAGTCTAGGTGGGGGCATGTGGGAGGGCGGATGGATGAGTAGCTGGACTGCGTTACAAGGGATAGCGAATTCGGTTCTAGGAGCTGTAGAGGGGGACAGCGATAGTGAAGCCCGGCCGACGAGTTCTGGAAAGAAGAAACCCGCCCTGGGGAAGGCGAAGGTTCCGATTAAATGGGGTCCATCGATAGCTGCGCTAAAGAAGAAAGATGGCGGGATTGGCATGGGGAGTACGGAGGAGAGAGAGGCGGCGCTGATTCAGAGGAAGAGGGCGGGCGTTCTGGAGGGGAGGGATGAGGATAAACTGTTGGATACAAGTGGGAATTATAAACGGAGGACGTCGATGGAGGAGCAGAGGCTTGGGAGCTCGCAGGAGGATGACCAAGCGCTGGTCTATATACATCATGTGCAGAAACAGGATACGCTGCAGGGTGTGATACTAAGGTATAATTGCAAGCCGGATGTCTTTAGGAAAGCGAATCGCTTCTGGCCGAATGATTCCATACAGATCCGGAAGACGGTCGTTCTACCAGTGGATGCGTGTACGGTCAAGGGACGACCTTGCGATCCGCCATCATCGGAATATCCATATCAAGGAGTAGACCTCCTTGCTCCAACACCAGGGCTTGAGGACCCTCCGTTCTCGAACGGGAGCACATCATGGCCAGGATTCTCTACCCAAAACGGGAAGTCTGCAGAACTTCCCGAGGAGAATGAGAACCCTTGGGTCCATGTACGTTGGGTTCTGATTGATTCATCACCGAACTCGAAACCAGTCGAGATAGGTCGCATGCCTCGGAAAACATTAGGATACTTCCCACCGCGGAGGAGAAAGAGTCTAGTCACGCCTTCTATCGCATCAACACCTCGAGGATCATCTGAATTCCCACGGTTATCTCAGTCTATATCAAATGATCAAACGACTAGCACTTCCAGTACCCCATCACGGCAATCAAGTAGCCTTGGCCCCCGGCCCTCACTACCCATCGGTTCGATAGGGAGCTATTTCCCACCTCTCAAATCCACCACACGGTCTCGCCGCGAAAGCGTAGGCGAAGCAGCAGACAGACTAGGCTGGATGCGTGGACCTGGCGGTGTCGGCACATTTGGGAAGAACGTACGTCGACCCGGGCCCGGGAACGACGGGTTGAATTCCTGGGCTCGAAAGCATATCCCAGGTCTTACTATGGAATCCTTACCCTCTCGCTCGATCCTCGGGGGCGAGACGGCCCATTTCGGCTTCTCTGACGATCTGGCTAGTATTGCCGAAGGAGGAGGCGCCTCGTATAATCATCCTGATAGCGGCTCTGCGACGCCGAGTGCGGGACAGGGTCTTGGACTCGAGAACGCGGCGGCTGCTATTGAGGGGTGGGTTAGACGGATGGCTACTATTACTCCTGGGACGCCGAAGGGGGGTGGGAGGATCGAGGCACAGCCTGATCTGATTGAGTTGCTTGATGGGACGGGGAGTGATGATGGGAGGGGCTTTGAATTGAGTCCTGGAAGGATTCGATCAGATACTCCGGTTGGGACGGGCAGGGAGGATTTAGATGGGTTGATTAGAGGACGGGCTACGGCTGGGACGAAGGGTGGGAAGAGTGATTAGCTTGGCGAGTTTAGTTGAGTTGGCTATCAAGAGAAGAGGGGAGGGGACTTGGAGAAGGAAGTTTGAAGCTTTAGACCGATGGACAGGCCTCTTTTGCTACCAGCGCACGTGCGTATTCGAGGCTAGAAATCCTTCAACTGCATGAGATGGAGGTGGGCGCATTGGGTTCGGCGTTTAGGATGGGATAGGAATGGTGTGGAATTCTTTTCATCATCGATCTTTTGATTGGGTGAAAGCGAGCGAGTGAGTGTGCTATATTGCGTGGTGTTTTCGTGGGGTGAGAGAGGGAAACTATTTACGGAGATGTTGAATGTTATAGATATCGTAGGATAGGGTGAGAGTATGGAATGGAATGAAGTGAGATTTTAACGAAGCCCCCTTGTTTTTTAGGGGTAGTTGTTTCGCTTGACTTTTTGAGTTGTTTTGCTTTTTTTTCTCTTTGGTTTTGTTTGTTTTCTATCGCATGTTAAGTTGTTGGGTTGTTGCGAGAATGCGTGGACATAAGAGATAGTAGGATGGGAACAAGGCGTCCTTACTTACCCCCACGACTCCAGGTTGAATTGGTTTGGTTTGAATTCATCGGGATTGGATGAGAGAAAAAGCGGGAGAGGGAGAGAAAGTGGGAGAGGGAGAGAAGTGGCAGGCTGCAAGTGCATGTAATGGTTTTTGAAATTGGATGTCTCGAATTCCATGCGTAAAATTAGCAGTTGGCGAGAGTAGGTGGGATAAGTGTATCCGACTCGAAGGAGGAACTTAGGAGGTCATTCTCTACGAATTTCACAATTTACTTCGTGTACCACACGGCAACTGTCACGCTGACGCTCAACTGTTGAGGAAATTTTGATTTTTCTTTTTGTACTAATTCGTTAAGTCGGGTCATAAGTCATTGATTGTACTCCCCCATCCATACACTACTTCCTTTGCACCACTATACTGGAATCGCGGCAGTACGGGATGTTCCTTCATATTTCCTTGATCGTGTTGGTCAAGCCGTTAACGAGCCGAGATATCTGGCTCGGAGCTCAGAGCAGGAACCCGAAAGCTCGGCCCGCCCTTTGATGGTGTCACAAGGTGTTTGTGACATGACGCCCCTCTTACATCCCGCTTGGGTGTGGCGCAAGAGAGGTGATGGGTGCTGTGGTTGGGCTTGAGTAGTTGTCCTCCCAATTGGTTTGTTCGAGATGCTCGGCTAGTGTTTGGTTCGTGGGAGAAGTTTCGTAGAGCCAGAGTTGCAGCTGGAAGTCTGAAGTGTGACTACTCGACTCGGTGAGATGGAGAGTGGTATTGAGCTGCGAAAGGGTACTGTGATGGACAGTGCTTCCATCATCGATGACCGAGAAGTGTGAGATACCCTGAGCTGGGTTGGGAGAAGTATCTCCGTTGCCGATAGCGATCTGGGTGGTCTCCGATGCGGAGATGTATGAGCCTGCGTTGACCGAGAGGCTGTCGGTGTCTGGCCAGAGATGGCGAGTGAACTCATTGGAGTCGGTGGGAGACAGTGTCTCGGCGTTGGGAGAGTGAGTGGATATGTCCTCACTCTCTGCGTCAACATGTTCCGCTTTGGGGACTGAGAGGTGAAAGCCGGCGTCGATGGAGAGAGTGTTGATGGAAACACCATCGTGGATGTATGTATTCGAGAAGGGATGGCTGCTAGTGGCAGGCTCGAGAGGAACACCATCGTTGACTGCTGTGGAGACTTGCAGACCGGCATTGGAGGTGTGAAGGGTGGTAGACGAAGTGTGCCTGTGTTTGGTTGCCAATTAGTGTTTGTTATACATGAAGAAGCTAGAGGGTAAAGTAGTAGTACCCTTTCTTGGTGCTCCGAGTATTGTCTTGGCCAGTGACAGGCCTACCAGCAGCAGCAGGCATGGTAGAGTGATACATTTGAGAGGTCGATGCGCTGAGATCAAGTAGTGGTGCGCGGCCAATACAACTGTACAAGCATGGATGTTGATTACCTCTATCGAATTTGTTCAAGCTGGGTGGTTTCCAAACACAGATATGGGGGGAGTTGTCTGCTTTAAGTATTCGAGTTAGAAGTTAGAGAGCCGCTCCAGCAAGTACATGTCAGCACCCCCTCCAAACCTCCCTCGTGCATTCACACCATTATTGCTGATCCTACGTGCGTTGTTTTTTCCCTATGCGCCACGGAAGTTAAGTTTGGACAAATGAGATGGATGGGTTGGGGAAGGTTTCGGAAAGCTGCATCGTTGCTTCGTTCGTTACGGGATCTAGCCGTCCTTCACATACATCTTACCCGTACTCGAGAGGCATATAATGGTCTTGCTTCGTCGATGCGGCGTATCAGGAGGGAGAGAAAACGCTTACTTGATGAGCCCACGTGGGTATTTACCTGATACTGAGCAAACTACTCTTGGCGGTTTACTTGGCGGTTTACTTGGCGTGGCTCGGCTTGCTTGGCTTCTTGAGCAATCTCCTCGAACCTAAGCTGCCCTTAAAATCTTTGGCTTCCCGAGCACTACCCCAGGCCAAGCATTTTTGCCAAGTGCCTTGGCTTTGTTCATGACAGACAACTGATTTGATGTCAAACAATAGGCCAGCCTCACCGACGAACCCGCATCTCGAGAAACGCCCGTCTTAAGAGTAGTTTAGCTTTCGATCCCGAAACAACCACACCAATGACCAGACGCACGGCTAGACCGCCTATATACAGCACCTAGAAAATCCAGCGGCTGTTGTTATCAAGCCCCAAGCCACGAATGGCCATCCTGAGCTCTCTATCGTTGAAATCCATTTGACTTGAGCTGAGCTGGTTGACTTTCTTATTTGGGTTGACAAAGCCTTGCAGATGTTGATCGCTTTCACTTCGATCGTCGATTTGGGCCTAATTACTAATGACATAGTTGCCTACCATTCGCTACCGAAGCAAGTCTAGACAACAAGAGGTGTGATGCATTATAGGACGTGCGACAACAGCTCATCAACCACACCGTTTTACAAAATCTGCCTCTTGGCTTTCCTTCATAAATTGAAGTAGCAACTCATCAACCACATTATTGTGCAAAAATCTGTCTCTTGGCTTTCCTTACAACAATTGAAGTAATAACTCAACAACCACATTGTTGTACAGATTTTGACTCCTTGGTGTTCCCTCCAGTGAGAAACACGTCCCACCATACACCGTGTGGGCCAATCGGGCTCTTTTGGCATACATCAAACTAAGTCCTCTTTCTCAGCCGATGCTTTCTCATTTTTCGTTTTCGATTTCTCCTTCTCCAACATCTTTAACCGATGCTCATAAATCTCTGGAGACTTTCCCAGGCCCTTCTTTTCATCGAACTCCGTCTCCATTTACTTCTTGGTGTAGGTTTGCAAACAACAATCAAGCAAATCCACCACGTGACCTAATGTCCCCGTGATCTCCTTTCTGATCCCAATCGCGGATGCATACATCCAGCTCACAGCTGCAATAGCCATGATTCCTGTGCAGATATATATGACTGCTTCACCGATAATGCTACATCTGCAGCCTGTGTTGGCCGCACTGGTCGTTGCGGTCGCGTTCATTTTTTCGTTTCTTCTCGCAATTGAGTTTTATAGCAATGTTAGAAATCTAGTTCATCTCTACCAGCTGCACAGTAAGTCTGAGGCGGGCGGAAGGGTGTCCACACCTCGATAATTATCTTAACTGGTTTTTTTTCAATTCGTTAGAAAGACACTTCGTTGTTTATGCTGTCTGTGTATGTATATTCGGCTTACACAGGAAATTCGATACATTAATCTAAGAAATGGAGTGTGCTGAGCTTGTGGGCCCGTTCCAATGAGCGTAGTCCGCTAAACACCAAATCTAGTGCCGTCATAGTATCAACAAATTTGTTGGTCGGCACCAAATCGCCACAATTATAGTCAGATTGAAGGAAAACCTCAGGATTATAGAGTTGTCCTGAGGCGTCATTAGGCTCCAGATTTCCCCTCCGCTTAGCTACCTAGCATACTTTTCAAATTTTGCCACCTATACCAGTGACAGCTGTTGTGAATCGTGGACACAACTATTACTTATCGGGTTTTAAAAAGAAGATAAAAGTTCCTCGATAAATGATACCTTGTTACTCTACGGTATTTTTAACCTAGTCGTTCTCAAAAAGTAAGGTTATATCCGAACAAAAAGAAAAGGAGGCAAACGGACACCTACTACGCAGCGTCGCAGCGGGACTTACCTTTCGTATTCCTGGGCAACGCAAACTATTAGCAAGACTATCAATAAGACGACTTAATTGTTTTGTCTTGTGCAGAGAGGCTACAGTTAATGAAAGGTGTGTAGATTCGTGGTGAGGATTCACAAATGCTCAACTGTCACGCGAATTCCACGTTCTCTTAAGTTTAGAAAGATAGGAAGCACAGCAAAAGCATGGTGTTCATCGGAGTTGAGTACGATAGAATTGATATGCGCAATCAGTAAAATACAACTGCCTACGTAAGCCCTCGCTCCATGTGCGTGCGATGAGGCTGGGGGTTGATCTCGGCGACTCGCCTCGCTTAAAAAGAATATTGCAACAAAACAAGAACCCAAAATTTGTAAAACAGGGGGGAAAATGTAAGAAAGACAAAACATTGACATCTATCTACCCGGAACACGTAGTAGATAGATGCTTTGTACAAGGGCTAAACCTTTGTTTTTCCTCAGCCATCCTTTTTTTGGTAGCATATAACCAATTACTACCGGATGTTTAATCGCTTTTCGGGCACAGATGTTGGTTCCTTCAATTCAATGTGCCGTAGTCTGACCTACTGATTCATGCTAGGAAGTGCTTATTTGGTTATATGAATGGCATAGCAAAGTGGGTCGCGAACTTTGCTGGCCCGGGAAGCGAGATGGCTGTAGATATCCACCCACCCCGGCTCAACATCGCCTGGGCAGACGAGAATATAAAAGTATGTGAGACTGGAGCAGGTATTCCAGTTTAGCTAATTATTCAATTCCTGCATCCACTAGATTTATGATTTCATGGTATGTTGTAGGCAAGAGGGAGCTCCAAGGCTCCCACGTGAGCTTTTCGAGATTTTCCCATACCTAGCAGCGCGCCAAATCTGCGATACCCTTTTATCATGTGCGTTAATGGCTTCAAAAAAGATTTTTAAAAATAGGTTCAAGAAGTAGACAGCGTTAGTTCAAGATTTCAAGCGTCATGGAAATTTGAATTTGATGTAAAGCCAGAGGCCCCGACAGCCCAACCAAAATAAAATCAAAACGCCTCAACGATAACTCTGTCAGAAATAATAATCTTAGGTGCGTTCTCCACTACATCCTGAAACTCTACCCACCCCTTCATCTTGTCCAACAAATGCTCGCCATACACAACCTCATCACCATCAACACTCTGCACCACACATTGCAAGCCAGGCTCGAAGAAAAATGGTACCGAGTATCGGCCAGTCACCTCAGCCCCTTCTTTCTTTGTTGACCGGACTCGGTGATATGTCGCCACCCACTTCCCACCACTGACCTTGGCCATCAAATCGCCGATGTTAACGACCATGCTACCCGGCACATATGGTGCGGGGATCCACTCTCCCTCACTATTTCTGACTTCCAGCCCGCCAGTTTTGTCTTGGTGTAGCAGTGTGAGAATGCCAGAGTCCGTGTGTGGTGTACAAATTAATTCTTGTTGCCTTGAGGCTGGAACTGGAGGGTAATGAAGGAGTCGGAGGGTGCTCAGCGAGTCTTTGAGGTAGTGATCGAAGAACGAGGACGATTTGCCAAGGGCGAGTGCTAGCAGGGAAAGGAGACGCGATGAAAGGCTTTGAAGCTCGTCGTGCAATGCCTCACATCGATTTTGAAACTTTGTGTGCGAAGAAGGGAAAACATTGGGTTCTGTAAGATCGAATTTCGGGCTGACGAGAGCTGACGTGCTCGGCTTACTGGAAGGCGTGCCCAGTTCGAATCCTTCCTTGAGATTATCATCTCCTTCTTGTGGCGGGAAGTATCTGTGAGAGTTAGTTGCTGATTTCTTGGATGTGTGGTCTTGACATGCCCTCGATATGTGTTCTTATTTTTTGGTACGAAGGTCTTCTTCGCAAGCCTCATTTTCTCGTCCATAGACAACCCATTGGGACCGAAAAATTCTTCACAGACTCCAAAAATATCATCGTGAGAATAGGCTAGTGGAAGATCTGTGAGATACGCAAAGCCAGTAGTTGAGAAGACCTCATTCAAACATGATGCAAGAGTTTCCAGGTCTTCCGGTTTAGGGGAAGACGAGGAGAGAGCAGCAAGAGAGACAATTGGAAGAGATGAGAAAGAGGTAGACATCTTGTGCGAATTGCAAAGGGTTAAATAAAAACTTCCCTTTGAAAATAGAGGAAAGCTGTACCTTTATACCGAAATTCAGGAACCAATTTGGTACCATTTTCTTCGTGTGGCAATCATCCAAGCCCACCTTTGTCGGCATCTACTGCAGAACAGCGGAGTCGACATATGGATACTATTCAATAACCAGCATCTTTCCATACAAAAACTACATCCAAGGGGTGGGAATCACGATCCTGTTACGTGTAAGCGTTCTTTTGTTTGACATGTCGTCGAGGTCGTCCAGTCAAACTGCAGCCCACTCAGCCCTGGTCGTGTGCTCAGTTACCAAATTTAATGGAGACGCCATGATTGAAAAGGTAAAAATATCCCCGCTTCTCGATTACTGGCCACCGTTGAAACCTCGAGACCCAGTTGGTGTTCGGGAATGACGAGAGGTGGAGATGGTGCACAAATCGAAAGTTAGCTTGTGCTCCTTAGTCAGCGGTCGAATCTGCAAGTCCCACATGACTTCAAGGGAATACCGAGTGAACGGAGATATATATGATCACTATCTAGTAACACTTGTGTGATATTTAGAGAAAGAAGTCGCTTGGAGAGGCAAGCAATTTCTAGAAAGATCGTGGCTTGGTCACATGACGCTTGCCAACTTGGGGCTTGAGCCATTGACATTGTGACAGCAGAAGGGCGTGAAGAAGGATTTCATGCGAAGCCACAATCAATGCCCTTGGCCAAAATTGCCACAATTCCATGAGATTTTTGGCAACGGAGATTCAAGTGTTTTTAGTTGAGCGAGCGGACAAGTGGGGAAAACAACAACAGCCTTGAGTGATGAGCCGATGGCCTGGACAGCTTTGACCTCATGACGAATATCATTGAACTATAGAGACTTCCAACTCGTACCAACTCAGTCCCAAGCCTCCCGAGTTACAATCTCTGTCTACTAGAAGTTAACATCAACTCAAGCAGAAACACAACCTTGAACTTACTCTACCCGAGCCCTGCGCTACTCAGTTATTTCTCCCAGTACCCTTTCTGGAGCCTCTCTCCAAAGGTCAGCTCAGGGTCTGAAATTTCGTATACCCAAGCTTGAAGTTGAGGTGCCTCCTCATACGGCCCAACAGGGCTATCGAAGTCATTCTCGGTTCCATATGCGCTGCTGGTCTCTTCAAGCCATTCGACTTGAGTACGATTGGTTGAGCCATATACAATGGCAGACTTCTCGGAGAGTGGAATAACTAGATCGGCTAGGTTTCCAGCCACGGAAACCTTTGTGGAATTCTCATGGGTGCTCTGTGCTGCAGCAGATTTGTTGTTGATGTTATGAGCTTCGCAGTCATCGGTGGCGGTGATGAATGAATGCTGATTATGTTCGTCGATTTTCGGCTTTAATTTATGTGAAATAGCTTTAGGAAGCGCACCCTACCATCCAGATGTGTTCAGAGACGGGATTTTGGGTGGTGCTTGTCGATTCCTGCAGGTAGCTGTCAGCAAAGTCAAATCTATGTTGTGTGCAGAGAACTTCCAAAGAGATATCAGTCACCTACTGTTTAGCCTTTGAGAGAGCCTTTTTGTTCCTGCTTGCTTCAGCCATGGCGAGTGATGGCAATCGTTTGTAGGCTTAGATTGGGGTGATTGTAAGCGCAAGGAATTTAATGGCTTTGGTCTGCGAATCACTTCCTCAAGTTATCCTTAGCAGGCCATGGACCGACCGACCTTTATACGAATAGGAGATCAAGCGCATTGGATGCTCGAAGAACGGCAAGCCCGTTGGGCATTAGTTCGCAAAGATAGGAAAGTCAAAGACGAATAGGCGGACCTTAGCCTACGCTACAAAGCGGCGGAGGGTATCGCAACGAATAATCATTTGACAATAAGGTGACCCCCAAAGGGCGAAGTGCAGTTCTCAGGCTTCTTGCAAGGTCTTAGGATGCATTGCATCCGCTCCCCTGCTACTGGTGTACTTTTTTCATCAAGGAAAAGGGATATACAGCCTGCTGTACGAATCCAAGGTGCGGACCTTACTAATTGAGCAGAAGCTAAAATTTCAGGAACAAGGCTGGCAATGTATGGTTACACGGTCCTTAGGTCGAGAGTTACGCAGGCAAGCTTCATGGATAGGGTAAATACTGAGAACAAGCTACCACCCAGTCATATAGATTCCTTCATGAATGTCTTAGTATGTGAAAGTCGGTCTGTTCGAGGTGAGTACCTGCAGGCAATCGGGCATTGCGAACTCTCGCGGAGTTACATAGAAATTTAGTGTCACTGGATTGTCTGTGAAGTTTCTCCTTAGTGGTTTTCGATCATGTACGACCTCTCAGCTTGGATCAGCCAAAGGCCCGAAACTCAAGGCAACCACCCGTGCCGCTCCACGCCGCATAAGAAGCGCAAATCAGACCATTAAAACCATCACATCAGACATAAGCGCAGCATCTCTGCCGCTTTTGCCGCGTACATCGTGTTCAGGCGCGCGTTCAGCTCCTTGGAAATTCATGCACTTGCACTTGAACCAGGCGTGCTCCCCCCTCAATCACGAAATGAGACGCCAGAAACGGCAGAGCTTTGCACCCAATAGATGGCAAATGCTGCAGTTGTTTCTTAGGATTTGAAACTTGGTTTTCTGGCACTTTTCCTTGCAGGAATGATTGATTTTGACAAGTCTGCTCACCGCTTTGTAGACAGCCTTCTTTGATGCGCCTGTCCGGTACTAACCGGCGAATGATGGAAGCTGTTTGAACACCTATGTACTGTAAGTGCAAAGGAAGCCAGGAAACCTAGTGACACCGTCTTTTGAACAATGTACGACGAAACTGATCGCCGGTAACAAGCCCAAGCCACGAAGCTGTCCATGCAGATAAATTGGAAGCCGAAGCATTTGGTTCAGACTTAACCTTCCACCATTGGCACTTGCCTTGCAGGATGCAGGGCTTGGCAAAACATATCGCGACTCTGCGACTTGATTTGATCGCACATGGTCACATCTGCTCGGCTAGATATTGACAATCCGGCAGGCTCACCAACAGTCGTCAAGATTAGATTGAATAGACCTATCAAACAAAGAAGCAGAATACGTCGGCTATAAGCATCCTAATTTGGCATCGCTAATTACAATGCGGAAAGAAGCAACATCCCGTCCTCACATTTTGAACGCCATGCGAAAGCTTTTACCATCCACCAAGGATTTTCAGTACATCAGAACTAGGGTGAAGGGTTGGATTAGTGAGGCATGCAGTAGTGATTGGGTGTCACTCACCACATCACAGCTTCTCAAATCTTTGGGTCTCCCAATTGGACTTCTCAAGTCTCTCAGCGAGAGTCATCTTGCGATGGCAAGTCTCATACGCCCATTGCTCGAGCTGAAACCTCGTCTTCTGGTCTTTGGATTGTGTAGTCTTTTCATAGTCCAGTGTAGCCAAAGCTTGTCTCGAGAATTGTTCGTATGTCCCGTTCAGGCCTGTGACATCTAGCAAATCTGGTTGGCAGGATTCCATTTGTTGGTGGAATCCTCGTTGCGGGTCTGCAAGTCCGGTAGAAACCATGACAGGGGTTTCATCAACACGGTGTGAGAAACCTTCTTCAGTGTGTTGACCCGGTTGAGCATTGTGTATTGGCTTACAGGAGCCGAATTCGTGCCCATTTCCGCGAGGAATTCCTTCGGATTTTCGTCCCGGAGAGCAGGGTGAGGAGTATGCTGTCGACTGATGTGTTTCGGAGCTTGAGTGAATTAGCAAGTCTAGAAAAAATATAAGTCTGTCAGGAAGACCTACAGATTCTCGAAGTTCTCCTCGCCCAAGTGTTTCCGTGATTCTTTGACAGACATTTTGAAGAATGGCAGAGTACCAAGCTTCTCCAAAACAAAAGTGATATATATGACTCAGTAAAACAAGTGATCAAAGATTCTGCAACCGCGGAATCGTTCAGCTTGATTGTGGATACTCAAGAACAATTGCCAAAGGCATAGAAGGGGGGCTAGCATTTTATATGAAGACGTATCCTCCCCTGCGATATGATGGCAAGATTCCTGAGCATACTCCGAAACCATACGCACGAATCTCAATTGGGAAAAGGTAATGGGTCGCCAGCAGTTGCGAACCACGAACCGCGGTCAATCTCAGCCGCCATCATTCAAATTATCGGGCTTTTCTACGCAACGGAGGCATGAGCCTTTTTCTCAGCCTCTTATCTGTATAAAGGTAGTGCTTGGTTAAGCAAGGCAAGTCCTTGGCATGGTTCGCCCTTCAGGGCGACCCATTTTGATGGCTGAAATACGATCCCCTCCGATTTCAAACCATAATTGCCCAGTCAGAGACTCGCGTGACAGCAAGCCTGAGTATCAGGGTCATGTTTAACGTGAATTAACAAGAGTGGGGTCATGGTTCGCATTTTGGCGAGCTGTTTGCCCTGGGGAAAATCCAGGTCCTGGCACTCCCCCACAACTTTTCATACATCCGTCGTGAGGGGAATAGCCAACCTGACTTGTTTTCACAAATATGCTGACAACCAAAATCAAATTAGGTTTGGTGAAGGTAGCTCCTGCACCATTCTATTAATACATGAATAGCAATGGACATTGGCTGCCATTACTTGCACTCATTCCTGCCAGCTCTGAAGAAGGGAATCAGGTCCCAACCCAAACATTCACTTGAACACCTGCACAGCGCAGAAGACTAAGATTCTTAAAAGTCAGAGACGAATAAAACCAAAACAATAGACACCACTTGCAGGGGGCAGACAATGACAAAGATACCCGACTATGTGTTCGAAGGCCTGCCAACTAAGGCACAAAAAGGCCATCAGATGAACAAAAGGCAAATCAATCGCACCATTCCAGCAATGCGCCCTCAAAATACCAAGTACGTTGAGCTTTGTTGCATGGACGAGGCAACTTGTGGCTGCCCAGTCCTACGCCCAGTGCCCTTTCGCGTGGGGTGAAGGTAGCCTTACGAAGTTACAGCTGAATTCCAGCCCTCTGGATGGCCGCATCATCGAGGCAACCATCATATCACATCATCTCGCACGGGAGGCGTGAAAAGTTGGAAGTCATCAGACTGTATTTCGGGATGCCACGGCTACAATGGCTGTGTCTGTTGAATCTGCCACCGAGTCTGCCCTCGAATGCGTTGAATCTGCCGAATTGAACACGTATGCGTGATATCGCAGTTGCGTAGGAGGAAAACCTGAGGATATCTAGTCAGATCATGAGAAGTCGTCATAGTAGATGCTATTTGTGGAGAGGAAATGATACAGCTGCTATCTCCATATCTTTATTAGGCTTGGGGGGGATGTGTCATGAAAGTTGAGGTTTTAATCCCACGCCTGAACCCCAGGATTCAGCAGCGGATGCTCTCGCTAAAATGATACGCTAACTCTGCTCGCTTAGGCTCGTATCACTTCTTCGATTGCTGAAGCTTTTTGAATACTCACTCACATTCTTTATTACATTTTCATGTTTACTTTACTGAAGCTGGTCATGTATTTGAATGTATTGCTTCGCCAGAATCTTACACACCAGAGAAATTAGGATACCCGACTGACCAATAGTCTCCCAGTGTGTTCAACGAGGGTTGTACCTCGCAGTTTCGTAGACTGACCCTCCTCATCTTAGATGTTAAGAAGCCGGAATGGAAACGGTTTGAAAGCTGTATTAATATTTGAGAATTGTCTTGCGATACTTGTATTAGACAATATCACTAAGCAGCATATTTTCCTTTCGGGATGTTAGCCCTTTGCGATTGGTCATGAGCTCGCTCTGCTTTGCACCGAGTAGCGCCAATCCTGCTAGTCTGGTTGCTGAAGCTTGCTCGAACCTCTTGAAGTTTTGATACGCAATAGAAGTGAGATCTCCTTGGGGGGAACCTATTCAAAATGTGGAATGTTATCCAATACATGCGCCAAAAATGGCTCGCGGTGGCTTCTATCACGATAGCTGTATCCGCCATCGGTATAGTGGTCTGGCCAATTAACAAAGAGCACAGTTCACGATCAGTTGTTGATCTAGGATACTCGGAATATCGAGGCACAGTACTTGAATCGGGAGTCAACCAATATCTAGGAATAAGATATGCTGCCCCGCCAGTTGGGGGTTTGAGATTCAGAAAGCCAGCGAGGCCAGGGAAAACGAGTGAAATTCAAGATGCAACGGCGGTCAGTGACCAAGCTCAACCTCAATCTCGACGGAGACGCTGACAATAATGCAAGTTTCAACCCATCTGTCTCGCAAGTGATGCAGAGTTTCCAACATCAACTCATGCCGAGGACTGTCTTTTTATCAACGTTTGGAAACCCACGTCGGCATCTCCTGAGTCAAAACTTCCAGTTTGGGTCTATATCCAAGGTGGTGGTTACAGGGGCAATTTCAATGCCAACTACAACGGATCAACTGTTGTGGCTGCCTCCAATCACCAAATCGTTTTTGTCAATTTCAATTATCGCGTTTCTTCGTGGGGTTTCTTAGCCAGCGAGAAAGTAAGAGCAGATGGGGATCTGAACGTTGGACTGCATGATCAGAGGCTGGCTTTGGAATGGGTGCAAGAGCACATTCATCAAGTAAGCTTTATTATCCATCTTACTTCATTAGCTAACAATTATGGTCAGTTTGGTGGTGACCCCGAGAAAGTTGTCGTTCATGGTGTATCCGCCGGCGCCGGCTCTTTGGCGTTGCATCTCACAGCGAAGTAAGTGATTCACTATCGACTTGGAGAACCTACTGACCGTACAATAGTGGTGGACGTGACGGTGGTTTGATGCGAGGTGCTATTCTTGAGTCTCCATTCTTCCCGACACAGCCCAAAGTCTCAGATCTGGAATGGCAGTTTGACAGGTTCGTCAATGCAACAGGATGTGCTGGATCTACAGACCAATTAGCCTGCTTGAGGTCAAAAGATACAGCAACACTCCAAGCTGCCAATGTTCCGAGTCCATACCCCGGCCGAACAGTAGCAGCTACATTTCCTTGGACTCCTACTATTGATGGCGATTTCATTCAAGACCTTCCATACAAGTTGTTCCGGGAAGGAAAGTTTGTAAAAGTCCCTCTCATGATCGGTGGTATGTGGCCCTCTATGGTCTGGTTTCTATCGCTGATATCACAAAGATGACACAGATGAAGGAACAGGTTTTGCAGCAGACGCCGCAACCCCACAAGAAGTTGGGAGTTTTCTCCAAGATAATTTCCCCCGTCTGACAAGCACCCACGCCACAGCGATCAATGGGCAATATCCTCTCATGGAAGCCCTCCCCCAGCACGAAGCATTCTTCCCATCAGCGGCTGCTGCATACGGCGATGCAGTTTTCTCATGTCCTAGTCACCACTTGTCACATGCATTTTCCGCCCACAACTCCCCTTCCTCAGTCTGGAACTACCGATACAACGTCCTACAAGACGACCTCGTAGCTGCAGGCCTCGGGGTTTCGCATACCTTCGAAACTACAGCCATCTTCGGCGTCGGAAACACTGATCAAGTTGACGAGAATAGCAGCTACTTGAGTTACAACAAAAATATTGTGCCAATTCTTATGCACTATTGGATAAGCTTTGTGCGAGACCTGGATCCGAACTCGCATCGACATGAGAGTGCACCGGAGTGGGAAATTTTTGGCAAGGGAAGGGGGAAAAGGATTCTGTTAGAGACAAATACGACAAGGATGGAGAACATACTCGAGGGGCAGGTGAAGAAGTGTGAGTTCTGGGAGGGTTTGGCGAGTACGCTGGAGCACTAAGCGGTGTCACATGACGCTGTAAACAAGAGCTTAGTGATTGGAGAGTGAGCGTTATGTAAGGCTCAATGACCCGGACCCCTGTTATGGACAAGGAAGCAAAATCTAGAGCAAAATTACAAACGCCCGCTTTTATTTTTCCATGCTGTGATGTGACAGAATAGTTCTACTTCTATGGTGTTGAATATCGGGAAGGTTGACTTCGAGAAGCGAAGGGTAGGATGGCACAAGTAGATGATACGAGTCCATGTATAAACTAAAAGAGGAAGTAATTAGCTTTAGAGAACTTGAGTCTCGGATGATTTATACTGACAAGTAATTGTAACAACCAGCATTAAGTGAAATCCATCTTCGCTTCAGAGTCTTTCCTCTCGTGCACAGGTCCAGCTCAATTTCTCAAGCCTCTCGGCAACGGTGATACTGTCACTCGAAGTCCCGTATGCCCACAAGCCCAACTGATATTCATTCGCTTCCATCTCATCTGAATCCACCCAGTCTTGATTATCCTCCCCGGTATGGTGAGTCTCAGTCGACACCGAGGTCTGCACAACTTCGTGGCTTGTAGTGTTGCTTTGCGGATTGGCGGCATTGCGGTTGTGAGGGGTTTCGAGTTGGTCGATGGAAGTTTCGACAACAGAATCAGTCACCGCCTTGTGAGAGTAATTGTTGATGCTGCCTTCATCCTCGAAATGGGTCTCAGTCAATGCCGGAACATTGGCAATGCCGGTATCGTTGAAGGGTGTTTGATCACTGTAAGCGATCGAAGAGGTGGGATCGGTGGGACCGCCATTCGGATTGTTCTTGTTCGGGGTTTCGGAGTTTGGGAGGTGTAGAGTTTTGCCAACATCAGCTCCGGAGGACTTGCTGCTAAACAGAAAACTATTAGTTGTGAACTTGTAACCCCTCACTTTGAATCCGAATCCAAATAAAGGAAAGATGTTGGTCAGTAGATTGACGTACATCTTACGAGTCTTTTTAATGGAGCCCTTCAAGGGCTGAAGCTTGCTTCCCGATGATCTGGCTTTGACCATGTTGACGACGCAGGTTTGAATTGTCCAAAAGTGTTTGATACTGAAAAGAGGGATGAAGATTAAAGTCAGGTGAGGATAGAGAAGAAGGTGCTGCCGAGTTATATGTCGCCAAACTGTACATCAGTTTCTAGAACGTATATGAGGGGTTGGATGAATTTGGTTGAGGATAGAATGAAGAGAGGTGGAAAGAAATAGAACGAAGCGAATGGAGGAAGGGAAGTAGAAGAGGGAAGAATGAGGTGAGGGTGAAAATGGACAGTCGAAGAAGGTAGCGAACTCGAGGAATATAAGAGTAACAATTCCATTGCTTCAATGTCATGTGAATGTAGTAGAGTAGGTACAGCATCACCGAATGAGGCTCTCCCGCGGGTCCCGGGAGTCAGGGCGACACACTCACACCACCTCCCAGTACATTGAGGGGCTCGGCCCTCTCACCCACTCTTAGCACGGTATTGAGTCTAGTGTAGGTTTCTGACCAATAAATCGGGGTATAAACGGCTCTTAGCCAAGGGAATACTGATGACTCGTGGTGAGGAAACAGAACTGCCCGCCTGCGCACCGCAAACCCCCCAAAAGAGATATCGGTGATAGGGTTATACTAAGTCGAGCACGTTTCTATACCTGGACCACCTAATGTAGGTAGGTTGTGAAGTAAATTAAAGGGGGTGAACATATGAAATCCATAATCGATGTGTTAAAAACTCTGCAAGGGGAAGCAATCAACGAATCAAGTACTGAGAATTTCACTTAATATGGGGCAACATAGAAGGAACTGTGGCTGTCCTTAAGTTTGGCCATGTAAATTATATTATGTCAGTCTTCCTTGGCCAGGCCCTTGAGCTAGTGTTGAAGATCAGGCACAACAATCAAGTTTAACTTCGTAATGGCTGTACGGAGGCAGCTGGGGGGGGGG
>JAFJYG010000550.1:0-35956 GCA_017366145.1 Cadophora sp. M221
GGGCCGGAATAGTGGGGTGGGGACTTAACAAAAACGCCTTATTAAATAAGTCACTTTATCAAAAAAGACTCGATGTACTTCGTGGGCTAATATATATTTTATTTTTTATTGAAATTACAGTCTTTACGTAATTAATATGGCATTTAAAAAGAAAAGATATACTCGCCAAATTATACGTCAAAAACTAGTTCTTAGATAAATAAATTAAGTTTAAAGGCTTTAATAGCCTATTAATGTCGGTGCAGCACGAGTAAGAAAGCACCAAACGTTCATCAATATATTGAATACGTAAGTGCAGTGAGACAGTCAGTCAAAAGTATGGTATGGTTGTAAAGTCTGGCTCTTCTAAGAAGTGCTGGAGGCGGTTTATATACATGTTTACCCCTCTGAAGGGGGTCCGAAACAGGTCCGTACCGCCTCAGGTCTACTTCCGAAGAACCTCGCCACGAGCAGTTCCTTGCGTACCAACAATTAAGCACAAAGATTAAACCAAACAACAGTAGTTCTTGATTATTTAGAGTAATAAGACTTAAGTATAACTCAGGAAACATATAAAGATTAAATTACTTAAAAATAAGAGAAGAAAAGCTCTTTTATAACAGCTACGTAATAAATTGATATTAAAGAAAGACTACATAAATATTTTTAATGTATAATATTAGGGAAGTATAACTAATATAAAATAATCTTTTAAGAAAAAAATTATACTAAGAGGAAGTTCCCGAAGGTTCATGAATTATGTAAGAGGTTATAAGAAGCTATAATTAAAGCATAGGAATTAATTATAATTAAAAAAAATTAAGGAATTAGAATAAGAAATACTTAAGAGACATAAAGCAGTAATTAAAGCACAGGGAGGGCATATAAAATATTAGGGAAATTATATAAAGCAGCATTATCAAGTATTTAGTTTATATAGATCCGCGCTTAGACAGAAAATGTTAGATTATTATCCTTAATACGACGTACTTGGGAATATATCTCCACCTGGTTATGACGAATGTGGTAAAGTTGCCACACTGCTCGCCGACCAGTTAAGTCCCTCTTGGAGCTGCCGTGCCTGGGGTAAGTCACCTTATCTTCTGCTACGTGTAGTTTTGGGTAGGCAGATTAAAGCTTATCAGAAAAGCTAAAACATGATTTAGCCCTGTATCTCCTTACATTCCGCTCAACTCTTTCCCACAGGCTGCTCCAATTACACTACAGGATGGAGGGCGGAACCAAGTGAATAGCTTAGCACCTTTCTGGTTGGGGGACTTGCCGGCGATCGAGAGGTCATCAGCCGAACCTATCCAAGCCATCCGGATGTGTACTTTTTCCAATAATGCAAGGTAGGTTATCTTGATGTCTGACCGTGGCGCTGATGTCAGGATTTGATTGGTCCGAAAGCCAGCACCCTGAAGAGCGCTGGAAGGTCCTTGCAGCCGATCCAAATCCCGACAGTCCAGTAGCTCCATAGATAGTGCTGTTAGTATTCCTTGACTAAGCTAGTTCGTCCCAGGTACACTGAACTTGATGCCGACACTAAGTGCCCGTCACTCAGGTTGGCTTGGCACTAGATTGCCAGTGCAACTAGCGATATTTTCCCCTGATGAGGAAATACTTCCGCAGCCGCCAGAAGACTGGAAATTGGGCGATCAGGGAAACATACAATGTACCCAACGTAGAAATAGTGCCGCAGTATCTGTGTATTTAAGATCATAGCTTCTGGTCTTGCTTGAGTATACGTCTGTGTTGAACATTCATTCCGAGCGTAGCAGCCTCCAGTGTCAAGCCACTACGACAATGTCCACCACAGTTACCGTGAAGAAAACTGTCCCGCAGCTATCTCCCAGAGTTGAGGAACTGTTAAAGCTTGAGGAGGAGTATTCGGCCGGTGGTATATTCCCTCTCCCAGCTTGCATCAAAAGCGGAAATGGTTCTACTCTTGAGGTATGTCTCTGCGCATTCTCACTTCGCGGTCTTTCTGTTCTGTACGTTGCTAACGGGCTCAATTCGGGTAGGATGTCGATGGGCGTAAGATTCTGGATTTCATCTGCATGCTGAGTGCGACGAACCTGGGTCAATGTCACCCAAAAATTGTTGCGGCAATGCATGAATCAATGCAGCAGAGTAAGTCCGGATCTGTGCAATAATATGCGCCACGATGTTTTTTTAAAAAAAGCAAGGAACTAATATCCCGAACTTGGCAGTTACTTTGGCAAATATCGCAACGAAGGTCGCTGATTGGCCTGAATTTTGCAAGGAGATGTGCCAGAGATTCGGCTATGACAAAATGGTTGGAGTGGTATCTGGGTCAGAGGGCACAGATGCGGCCATCAAATTTGCCCGGAAATGGGGCATCAAAGTCAAAGGAATCATGCCTTCAGAGGGACTTGTGCTTGGCGTTTCCGACAACTATCATGGCGTCTCCTCTGGAGTGTGGCCCATTATGAACGATATGGGACAGAAAACAGGCATGTTCACTCTCAATCCCCTTCATACTCCCTATCACTGCAAAAGATCTGCTCGCAGGTATCAAAAGCAAGGGCTAACGCCACACGGTGAAGACTACGGCATCGCGAACCCAAACTTGAGAAATACCCATCCAGACACGGGCGAACTTCTAAGATATGGGTCTGTGGAGGATTTCGAGGAAGTGCTGGCCGTCCATCATCACCGGGTCGCTGCAGTCATCATGGAGTGCATTCATGGCAAGAAGCCGTAAGTTCCATGACCTTCATTGCTGTGCCTTTTCTAATTGACGAGTGTAGAACATTTGAAGAAGAACTCCAATTTACTATCGGTGTAAGGAAGCTCTGCAAGAAGTACAATATTCTCTTCATTGCAGACGAGGTTCGAATGGGCTGTGGGAAGACGGGTAAGTTCCTTTGCTCCGATTGGATGGGCCCGGAGAATAAGCCGGACATGGTTGTGATGGGGAAGTCGATTACAGCTGGCACATATCCAGCTTCTTACATCCTGGGCACAGCCGAAGTCATGAATTTGATTGGTGTATATGAGTCCGTGGCGACATTCGGAATGGCACCCCATGCCATTGCTGCCACTCGTGCATTTCTCAATATCATGGATAGTGAGAAGCTGGTCGAGAGAGCTCTATGGATCGATACTGTGTGGAAGGAGGAAACAAAGTCATGGAAATTTCCGTCGTTGGACTATGTCACCAACCGGGGAGCAGACATGGGCATTTTTCTCAGTGAAACCGCCGATGGAAGGATCACGGGTCGGAAGTTCGGGATGTTATGTTACCATAAGGGACTGCTCTGCTACCCTGATGGTGAACGCATCAGACTAGGAGTTGCGCTGAATATCACGGAACAGGATCTTCGTAAAGGAATAGCAATCCTGAAGGAAGCACTTGAGGAAATCGGAGATTACGATGACATCCTAACTGGTCCACCCATGAGAGGAACTCGCCCTGATATGTGAGCCAGGGCTTGGATTTCATGGTAGATAATTTAATTCCTTCCATTGTTTGACTTAACGCTGTGACACAAGTTCGCCAGCCATTCTCATTGGTCTGTTTATAGGTCGCGTGTGTTCTCTACTTTTGTGACCTCAGAACCCCTCCTGACAGAACATCGTTTAGACTTGCCCCGTTGGTGGAACCACAATGCTCAGTATTTCCCGAAGGAACTAGTTATGACTTATAGAGAGCTCTGGAGGCCTTACCAGAGGCCACTTAGTGTTGCTAAGACGCTCATTCTCAAGCAGGAATTGGGCAGGACGAAGCTTATACAATTCCGCGCCTTAATGCCGTACTCCTAATTAAAAATCCGAGGAACTATGGTAATCCAAAAGAACCACAAATTTTGGGCCTTGCTGTTGAGTGAGACGAACCTTTACTTTCTTGCCGGGTTCTACTTGTGTATCAGATTTGATGTTGGCCCACTTGGTTTTGGGAGGTGCAGAATGTGGAGAACTAAGAGGTCTACAGGCGCCGACGATCCATGGCGGAACACATGCAGTCGAGTTTGGAAGATCTAAGAGAAGTTTAGGGGATTTGCTCAGTACCAAGAATATCACATATATGCTTTAAGTCGTTTGATCAAGTAGACCAATGTGATCTTTGTGATAAAATACTACGGCTTTAGGCTTTACCCACGTCGTGACATTGACGTTGACCTTGTAGCCCAGTAAAAACGAGATAGTCCTTCGAGAGGTTCGCTCAGCTAAATCTACTAATGTCTTACCTTTGTCGTCTCGGCTAACTTCTTACAGTGGAATACAGTCGGAAACGTCGTGCGGTACTTGATGGTGCTTAGTAGTTAATCATTTGACATTATCAAGGCAGCTGCATACCTTGCTGGCTCCATGCGAGCCAGGGTGCACCAGGGTCACGATCCCTGATTTCCCAAATCTGGCGCAAAGTCATGACAAGTTTTGACTGCTGGCTGAACCAATACCCTGTCGAATGTAGGCGGCTGGTAAGAGACTCTAGTTGCTCCCGGGCCGAGATATCCACGGCCTCGCAACCAGCAGTATAAAGTGGGAAAACAATGTTGTTCAGTGTGCGAGAATTTACGTCAATATCGCTTAGTCGTTGGCAGATGTTCAAGACGTTGCGACGAATTATGGGGGTGGTCCAGGCCATATCCCTAGCTCGGCTATAGAAGAGCAGCACAATCGCCGAATGCATGGCCTCGTTCAGGTTTAAAAGGTCGGCGTTCTCCGATGCTCCTCTCTCCCAGGCAGCGAGATCCAAGTCTCTAGCCGTTAGCAAATCTTCTTCTAACTTAGCCGCCTCCTCATCCCAAGCTTCCATAGCTTCCGGTGACTTTGTAGCCTCACCACTCTTCCGGTCTTGTAAGAGTCTTCCTAGGCTTAGTAGTGGGTTGATCCATCGATGTGAAAATGTATACAAGGGATGAATGACCCAAGAGGAAAACTGGCTGGTCAAATTTGTCTGCAGCTCTGTTCCGTGGAACTCGATGGCGCGGTTCTCGTGACGACCCGGAAGCTGGATAGTACGAAGGGAGCAACCCCAGCTAATTTCAGCCCACCGAAGAATGTGGAAAACAACCTCAGAGGTCTCATCAAATTGGCCATGGCCTTGTAACTTGATCATGTACGTTACCGCGCTCCGTGCTAGTGCAAGTAAGTTTGACTCCGCGTGGCTGTCAACGAGCAGCAGAAGAAGCGCCGTAGCAGCTGTCTCTACAAGGCTCTGAGTTTTCCCGCTGTGAACTGATTGAGCGTCGCTGAGTGCTAGCGATGATTGGTGCCAAAGCCTCGACGCCCGTTGAATGAAGAGCGGCTTTCCTGAGTTCATCCCGTAAAGAAACGCTGATAAGGCCAAAGCAGCGAGCCTGACTGGTAGGGAACGGATCGCCATGGATGCTAGAACTGTCCTGTACGGGTTCGGTGGGCACTCCAAGAAACCAGTTGTGTCAGGGTCCCAACATTGGAACATCTCGGTTCCACGATCAACGAAATAAGACCAAAGAAACTTGTTCAGCGGGGAACCGGTGATGTCGGAGGGCAATGGCATGATCGAACGCGCGATTGAATTCGATGCATTGGTTTGAGACATACGCAAGACGACGTCTGTAACAACACGCTGCGCGCCAGTTTCATCCGGGAGACTATCTTCCTGTGTGTCAAGTCCAGCTGAATCATTTTGGGCCAGATCCACTGACGCCGTTTGAAACAGAGAGACTGTGGTCGTGAAGTGTTCAGAAAGTAGCTCTGGGCCTAAAGACTCCGATAACATGGGCCTAGGGTTGTATGGTGGTGACAGCTCATGATTACATTCCTCTGGAAAAAAGGTAGTTCTTTGATCTGTCAGGAGCTTAGGGCTATGCATACGTCTTGAATCGCAAGGCCCTGGACCCGAAAGAGATCTCGGTCTTGGCGGCATTCTAGCACCTGGAATTTAGGTTAAATACAATGAATGAATGATGCTACGGAACTGCGGTAGCACTAACTCTGACCTTGCCATTGCTTGAATGTACGTAATTCACAGACTTGATACCGCTTCTGACATTGCGAGCAAGCCGGGGTCTTTTGATCACACTTGAGCGTTGTAGTCAGTTTGGGCTGTTAATATATGTATACTGGAGCGGCTGGCTGGACTGATTTATTTATTTACCTTGCGCTTACTTCGTATGCATCCGAGGCACGCACCTTCTTTACGATGCATCATGAGAGGCAGGAGACGAGCAGCTCCACTCAAGGGGGAACAGCAAAGACAAGGGACAGAAAAATAGCTTTGTTGGACTTGAATCGGAGCACTGCGGAAGGAGGAGAAATCTATTAAGTAAATAGTTCAAATTGGACCAAATAATCCCCTTTCGCTGGTTGTGGATAGGACCCGACCCCGGCAGGCGGGCAGGTTCAGACCATTGAATAAAGGGAAGGGAGTAAACACAGTAGCGAACGCTAGTGGCGTTGTACTGATGATGAGTCAGATAATTGTGCATGGTCTTGGCGGAAATTATGTCCCAAATGGGACTAGGCGAGCCTTCATAAAAAGAGAGTTGTGACTGGCTGGCTCTGATTGTGCGACGAGGTTAGCTGACCAATGTCCATCGATCAAACCCTGCTACTCCTCACTTCCACCCAGGTCGGCGACGTTCAAAGGCACACAAAATCCGTATAAGAGTCCCGACATTCTCACAATCAAACCTTCAACTACAAAACGGCAAGCCAGCCAGCGGAATCTTCCCAAGACCTCACATCGAAAGGAAAGCTTTCGAACACCTTCTCAAAAATGTATCACGGACACTTCGCTGCCGGTCTCCTGATAAAAGCCATCTACGGACCTTCCATTCCAGCATGGCCAATCATAATGGGCTCGGGAATCCTGGATGTTATTGGCGGTCTTGACGGTCTCCTGGGCCTCGATCTGATCATTCCGTCTACGGCAAGAGGCCCCTACATGTACTCGACCTTCGCGTTCATCGACTGGGAACATTCGGCTCTGATGATGTTCGTCTGGTCGTGTATCTTTGGCTGGGTCGGATGTCATTATCTCGCAGGCTTCAGCAAAGAAGCCAGCATTCTCGGGGCGGCATCGTCAATTATACACTGGCTCATGGACATCCTTGTGATCGAGCCGACCGGCCTGACGCTGTATCCTCATGCAGACTTCCATTTTGGCTTGGGCCTTTATGAAAAGCTCCCCATCTTCTCTTGGGTCTTGGAATGCATCCTCTGCATCGTTTTCGCCGGCGCCGCTCAATACATCAGTAAGAAGCGTTGTGGGGCGGATATCTCGAAGGCCTGCATGCTTCTGGCCGGTCTGTCACTTCTCATGAGCCCGTGGACATCGCCCCTACTGCTTGTTGCCTATATCCATGAGACACACGGATTCGGCAGCTATCTAGGCCTTACGCAGGCTGTGGGATTCTGGACTGCATATATCGTCCCTGCGGTCATCTTTTCCAAGATCCTTGACACGGCGGACCAGAAAGCATTGGCGGAGAAGAAGGGCAGATAATGCACGACCGTCTCCCGTTGGTCACAACTCGAGCTCGCGATGCATGAAATGTTCAGGTCAAATAAATGGAACATCATCTACTAAATGTCGATGATCGAGCCGGATTGGGATGACTTGTTCAAGTTGATTGATGGGGGAAGGTTTTGGGGTGCTGTATTTACAGATGAGGAGTTCACAGGGCTGGAGAGCGTGCCGGATGCGTTGAGGAATCTTGGATGCAGGGGGAGGATCTAGCTGCGGAAGATATGGTGTTTCAAACGGAGAGGAGCAAACTAGAGCAGGGGTTAGTTAGCATTATCGAGCAAGCAATGTGACGAGGTCTTTCGTTTCTTCCAAAAGCACGAGGGCTAGGGCCGGTTTAGCGCTAGTCCTAGCCAAGCCTCTCGCTTCGACATTTTTGTTGACATGAATCACGTGTACCCCTGATATTGAAGATGGGATGACAACAAACTCAATATTTGAGTGTTGGGCGTGCTCAAGGAATGTGAGCAGAGTTATTGCTCACTTTCATTAATCGAAATTGAGAAATGGGCAAAGAATTCGCTGCTCCCGGTGATATTTACGAAAAAAGAAGGATGGATTTATGAGCTAAGAACATGAGTTCTTGAGCAGACTTTACAATTTTGTTCATGAGTATATACGTACACCTGTTTGTAAGCACCAGTTCTAAAAGTATACATAAATATGTCACTAGGAATTATGCCTATTCCCATGTTTTAGAAGGGGAAACATAGATTTGGTTTCCCCTCTTCATTAATTGTTTATTGAGAGTGGCTGGAACCATATCACCAAGCCACACAGTACCACGACCAGCCTTGATCTGAAAGTGGAAAAGTCTCAAGGAGAGGGCGCCGGCACAAATGTATCTCTATCTGAAAAGTACGCCCGACTTCGCTCATGCCCGCAGCCAGAATATTTCCGAGTCTGCACTCTCCCCAGCCGAGGTGGAGCAGCGAAAAGTAATTGAAAACGAAAGAGATCTAAGTGAGAATTCAAGTGATCTCATTTCTTTATAAGAGTGGCGTTTATGAGGAGATCAGAGAGTTATGCAAGTAAAGTGGCATTCCCGACCCCTGCCTCCACAATAAACATTTTGGCAAGGTGAGCGCAAACGGACTCTAGCACACAGTCCTACCTGATAGAGTGAGCCCATGGATCAAAAAAAGTTGCCAAAACCGCCATCTCATCATTGAAATTATCTGCTTTTGCCTTCTCAGCCATGATCTTGTCATGGTAATTTTGCCC
Organism: Cadophora sp. M221; assembly: GCA_017366145.1. NCBI lineage: Eukaryota > Fungi > Ascomycota > Leotiomycetes > Helotiales > Ploettnerulaceae > Cadophora > Cadophora sp. M221. Next base: position 8,687 of record JAFJYG010000550.1, read on the forward strand.
ATCATCATGCCTTAAACAACAGCCATTCCTGTGCGGTATAAATAGAGCGGCGGGCAAATTATCGCCAGCCTCTAAGAAGCAGTAGTTCTTCTGGTAGAAGATATAATGGCGTTCCGATACGATCACATGGAGTTTGGATAAATGCGAGTGTCGATTGGCAAACTCTCTGACCCCTCGAGCTGCTTCGAGCGGTGCCTTTGCCCGGTAATAGAGTGCGATGTTCTTGAACTTATGGAGGTCGAACCAGGCACTGCAGAGCTCCAAGCCATCAATGACGCTAGATTCGATGACTAGATGATCACGTCTTGGATCAACAAGTATTGGGCGAAGAAAAAAGTGAGGCCGGGTGGTATTTCCCAAATCAGAGAGTTCAAATGTCTCATCGCCCCGCAGAGAGCTGATGTTGCAGCCTTCGATCTCAAGTGTTGTGTAATTTTTGGAAACAATGTAGTTAGCTTCTGTGTTCGTCAGAAGCAAACCCATGTAATTCCTGCCAAATTCATCGGAATTGCCACTCATGTTATTAACTTTCATGTTGAGTCTCGCTAGGGGGCTCGTCCTTAACAGGCGTTCCATCTTCCTTAAAAAGTGCACTCGTATTGTAAGAGATAATTAATACCAGAGAGAGGTAGAGAACCAATAGACCCTTGATTATGAGGTATAATACAACAGAGCTCGTTAGGCAAAAGCCAGAACCTTAGCCCCTTCGGCTAATCCACGCTATCCTCTCTCAGTACTAAGATAAATAATTCCGTCCCAGCCTCATTTAACTATCCAGAAGGCGAATAAGATAGAAGCAGGTCTGTGTTATGATGCCTATAGTAACAGGGAGTGGCGAAGAGAAATTCATCAAATATAAAGACATTGAGGAGGCACGACCAAAACGCACTGCGAAAGATGGTATGGAAGACAAGAGAAACCGGGGCGGGAAACGTAAGAGTACTGGACACAAAAAAGATGAGTCGGAGCAAGAGCTGGCAAAATTGTTGAGCCATCATGTATATAGAGAGCACCAGCCGCACGTATGAATCCTGGGCCAACTGTGTTACTAGAAGAAAAACATAATCCAAGATGCGTTCCGCTACACAGACTGCTTCGAAGTTCTTGCGACTAACTGCTATGTTGGGGTCAGTTCTTGCATTATTGGTGCAAACAGGAAGAAGGAATGAATCACCTTTTGACCGAAGAAAGAATCTAAGACTCTTAATAAGAGAGACCCTCAGCGCAATGCCCGCACCACCCGCAATCCTTATCGCATACCGCCCAGTCCTGGCCCTCAAGCATGTTCATCGTTCGCCCAGTATTTGGGTTGACCTTGAAGATCGAGTGACTAGCTTGCCATGTCTCTGTTTGCACCGAGGTTCCCTTTCTTGTCTTCTTCTTCTTCCTCTTCTCCTTCTTAGGCTTCGTTCCCTCGGCAACAAACCAGTTCTTCACTCCAGCCATGACCTGCTCAATGTGTATATGCGATCTCTGGGCCAAGAATCTCGTCGGCTCGCCGCCTAGAAAGGGGATGAACTTGATGCCATTTAGCAGAGCTTGCTACTCATTGAAGCAGCCCAAGTCTTACGTGATGATCGGGTTCTTCCTCTTGTAACGATAGTCTTTGAACTAGCTGTTCGAGATCTAGCATCTGTGCTGGCGCTTGTGGTGTATCACTATGAAGTTGGGAATCGCGCTGGTGTTGGAGCTTTGCGCCGTTGGTACCGAAACTCTTGCCGCAAGTGCACAGGACGGATTTTAGCGTCATAGTTCTTTTTTCCTTCCAAGTAGTAATCTCTCAGTGCTTTGGTAGATGGTGCTGCTGCAAGAGCTGGGGGATGAACACAGGCATGATTGTGGCATGATAATGGCGGGGGAGGTTTGATTTTATGCCTGAGGCATCGAAGAAGAAGTGATAGTACCTATCATATTCGAGAAATCGCCGATCCGGGGTATGGAACCGTACTGGACAGCTTAGCCATTCTGCAGCGATATGCACGTCACAAGGAATATCGCACGCCCAATGAAACCCCGGATGGTGGAAGGCTGGTAACCAATATCAGAATATAACCCATTCGGATCCACCCCGAAGTACTGATATTGATCCGTGATGTCGGCAGTCGAGTGCCAAATGGTCGTGTAGCAGGAGGAAGACATAACCCATGAATACTCCAGTATCGAAAGCCCAGTTTTGAGACTGAGCTCCCATGTCAGATTTGGGCTTTCAATGGATGGCCAGCTTGCTGCAAAAGATAGAGCTTTCTCCTCTGTGGGAGAGAAGGAATGACGGTGGACGTAAGCGCCAACCTTTTGATTCAGCGTAGATCAATCCAGACACCGCACTCATTAAGTATATGAATATACTAATCATCAAGGAGGAGCGAGTCGCGCTCTCTACCAACGTAGACTCGTCGAAGGTTGGTCTTCCGCTTCAGAAATGACTCCCTTTTGGGCATTGAAGGGCCACGTACAGGTAGGTCCTTTCGAACCCATGCTCGATCTAATGCTCACGAGGAGACTGGTGGTATCGGGAATGTTTGTTCCCTGCTGTATTTCTAACTCGGGAAAGTTCTCGAAGAATAGCTCTCTTGCAAGCTTAAAATGAAGTTCATAGAGTCTCTGGCGAATGTTGATCTACGTTACAGCTCCCGGAATGTTATTTTCCAGACCTTTGTATTTCCTTCATAGTGCTCGACGCCGGGATTGCACATTGGTTAATCTTGCACTATATCTCAAGGAGAACATGAGGGAAACAGATAAATTCCACAGCCCCAGTTGGGACGACAGACCAGTCATCGACAGATGAAGCGGTTTTGTCGTTTTGATGGACCGGGATACATTTCCCCTCTGGCTAATACCTTGTTAGGACGTTAGTGATCATCCATTATTCTATTTTAATCAGCATATAGTTCCTCTAGAGTTGGAATTTCAAGCTGACTTTCGTTATATACCTCCCTCTTCTCTATGTCCCATACATTTAGCTCCTATGAAGTCAACGATGTCGAATCCACATCTGGAACAGACTCGCTTGGTACTATTGGGCTGTTATGAAGAGCCAATCCAGCAACATATCTTCCTATATCCCTATGTAAATAAACATCAACATCTTTCTTCCAACCAAGCTAAATCATACGAGGAAACCCTATCCGAATTACCCATCAATGAGAGATTCTATCAGACGAAACTTTAGGTGTAATTGATGGGTTTCAAGATGAGCATCTATCTTCCTCCTTTCCCTCGTCTGGGTCGGATTATCAACTCACCATAATGGAGGTTGAGCTTAGCTATCTGTTGCAGAAGAAGCTCATCAAGCTCTGGTTTCAAGCACCAACCCCCCGTAACGCGCTGGAAGCAGAAGCAGAAGTAGTGGATATCTTGGCTACGGGTGTGGTTATGATGGTTCGCAGCAACTCCCGAGTGTTTGTTTCTTTCGACGAGGTATGGAAAACTGGGAGGGATATCCTGCACAGAGTAGATTTAAGATGCTGTCTATATTTAAAGAGGATGAGCAGTCCATCAAAAAGCATGCCACATGAAACTTATAAACTTAGGAAGCACCATGACTTAGCTCCTTCTCACTCAAATATCTTCCGTGAGACCTACATAAAGATCCAATGCCATTGACAATTCGAAGAAAAAAAGAAACAGCGTGCGCGAGTCTGGCAATGTCAATAAATCAAAGGCACGAGTCACATACGGAACAGAATTCATTCAAATGTGGTGAAATCGTTTTGATTTGATTTCAGTTATCGCAGTAACGGCAGTAATGGCAGTAACAACTCATAACCGACTGACTGACTGTCTGACTGACTGACCCGAATGCTTCCTCACACACAGTAGTGGAGGTTGATGATGCGCAAACCCAACCCAACCCAAAGCAAGAACGCAGAAGAAGAAAAAAGCAGACCGATGAACCTCATTCTCCACCCTTTCTAGGCCACAGTCGAACCTCCACCCTCCTCTCCTTCCTCATCTCCGCCCTTTGCATGCTTGGTCTTTGGCTTCTTGGCTGGTGGCTGCTTGGCATCTGGCTGCTTGCGCTTGCGCGGGGTCTTTGCCCCCTTGCTGCCGATATTTGCCTTCTTGGCCTTGACCTGCTTTCCCTTGGCCTTCTTGCCCTTGTCATCTGCACCGTCATCTGAGTTATCCGAGTTATCAGGAGCAGCGATGCGCTCAGCCTCGAGTCCCTCGGCAATTTCAGCCTCATTCTTGACCGTCAACTTGACTGAAGCAGCACGGTTCATCAACGCGAAATGGAAGGCACATTTGCCACGAGGATATGGTACCCATTTTCCTTTTCTCAAAACCGTCAGGGCCTCACACTCCTCATTGGTAAGGTAGTGCGAGCCTTTCTTGCCCTCGCTGATCTTCTTGAAGGTTGGGTCGATGAAGCGATAGTCGGGTCGGATGGAACGCATCTCTTCCTCGGTGAGACGGACACGATAGCAGCCGAATTCCTTACGGAGCCAGGTGGTTTTGTTGCCGCTCTTGACGCGTAGCGAAGAGGATGCGTCTGCCTTTTTGATGGACAGCATGGTCTTATTCTCCTCCATGACCTTCAAGGTTTGCGAAGCATGCTCGATGGCCATGTTGTAGACCTTTTGCATGGCGCCTTGAACAGCGGCGTCGAGAGAGCCAGGGTTCTTCTTGGAGATCTTTTTGAAGGTGAGGTCCTTGATTTTCTAGACGGAGATTCCACGTTAGCGCAATTCAAAGACGTCAATCGACTGGCCAGGTGGTATGCTCAGATAGATAACTTGAAAATGGGTGAGAGATAGAGACTTACGATCTTGGCAGAAGCCTTGTTGAACAAGACTAGAGCTGCTTCAAGAGCCTCCTCGTCGTCACTCTCCTCCTCCTCCTCCTCGTCGCTATCCTCTTCGCTCTCGTCTGCAGACTCGAGGGAAGTTTCGTCTACAGTCTTGACCGCAGTCTCGACCGCGATCTCGCTCGTGTTGTTGGCCGAAGCCACGTTGCGGGTGGTGGCAGCGTCCATTGCTGTTGTCTGGTGGTGATTGAGGAGGCAGGTCGAGGTTTTCTCTGAAGGGGCAATACATAAGGTGCAAAACAACGCTAAGCGATGCTCTCTCTCCCAGCTACGCCGTTTTCGGGCAAGCGTTCCACTCCCCCCCCCAAGGCCACCAGGCAAGTCACCTGCGCCATTCAATTTCGAGGGAGAGAATCAACTGGAAGGTCAAGCAGAAAGAAGCTTCCAGCGCGGCGAGCCTCCTGTTCCCAAGCCATCTCATAAAATCTTCTCAAACATATCCACGAGCGCATCGTAGTCATCTCAGTAAGGCACAATCATCCCATCGTAGTAACATGGGATGTTGCAAGATACATTGGCAATCTGGAGGATGTGCATGGGACTCGTCTCGGGCACAGCTTCAGGCGGTGGCTTCTCCGTCAGGAAGCATACTCCGTGGTATTTCGGAACCTTTGGTAGGAGAGGGATGACCTCTGGAAGACGCGGGACACAGCCTAGTCCACAGCCTAGTCCAGAGATCTTTGACAGAACCGACATCTTGAGCTTGAACTGTTTCCCACTGTATTTCTTGCTCGCCAGTATTCCTTGTATGGCAGATCTCCGCTCTCCAGCTTTGTGCTGTATTTTTCCAAGTTGTATTTCTGGGCAACCCCTGCCTGCGAGCCGTCGTTTGGAATGTGGATGATATATAGTTTGGGCATTTTGAATATGCATTCCATTCCACTCGTTCGTGACCTCCAGGAGGTGGTACTTGAAGTTTTGGTGGTCATCTCTGAAGCTGGTGCAGCTTAAATTCCCTTGAAGTGCAGTCAGAGTTCTCAAACTCGGACATGCATTGGCGAAGTTGAGGAGGTCGATGGGATTTGAAAAGGAACTGTGCGCGAAGTCGCCGTACCTGATTGCCAAATGGTGGATGCTAGTTAAGTCAAGATCGAGGCCCAAAGAGCGGAGGTAGTGGATAGAATGGTCAATGACCAAAGTATCCCTCTTGCTATCGAAGTACTCGTGCCGTGCAACGAATGGCTGGTGCTCATACTCATCCTCGGAGCCATCATCCTCGGAACCCCCTTCATCGGATTCATCTTCTCTTTGGTTTTGGTTCATGACACCTTTCAAATTGGCCTGGATAAGCGGAATGCGGTGATAGTTAAGATGGAAAACAACACATGCCTCCTTGGATATGAGTTGGAAGTCGATGGTCTCCATATTGTATCCATTCGGTTTGCAGTGTGGCGCCGTGATGATGCTACATCCAAGCTCTTCGTCCCAGTCATCAGAGCTGTGTTCTTCGTAGTTGATCGTAGCAGCCAGGACACGAGGGTCAGGAAGAGCATGGTAGTATATCTTCGCTCGCAGCTCGGTAGGTAGCCGGCTAAAGCAAGTGAAGGTCTGGAAGTCTTCCTTGGGTGTAGGGTGGGCAACGACCACGACAGTGTCGTAGCCGCTGGCTGTTGCAGAAGCTCCATCAGGGAAGAAGCTCTAGAATAATTCTACCTTTGTCCAATCCTCTAGTCTCAAGTCAGAAGAGGAACCAGGGAGCTGGGGGTGTTCTTGACTTGCCTTCATTGTATATGTAGACCTCTGAATGGTCATCTGGGTCGAAGGCAGCTAGCTCAACAGCCTGCGGAGAGGCTGGGGATATTTCATTGCAGTTTGCTGAGAGGAAGGGTTTGGGTTAGCTGAGCGCGCCATGATGAGAGATGGAAGAGGTGGAGGAGACGGTAGAGGTGGAAGTGGAGGAAGGATCGAAGAGATGGAAGAGGTTCAAGGGATTGAAGAGGTGGAGGAAGTGGGAGGGAAGGTATATGAATGGGAGACTGATGCGTTTTTGAGCTTCTGGGTCTAGAACGTTCGAAAATGTCGTCGTCCTGACTAGCGCCGGTTGCCGCCGCTTCCACCTTTGGGAGAGCAGCCTGCGCAGACTTGTTGACTTTGCTTGAGATTTGGGAGACTGCAGTGTCAAAGGCTTGCAGTTCTTGCTCTGATTGTCTGTGCAAGGCCATACTGCGAAATGATGTTGTGCAGTGAGGTTTGATGGATTTTGGTTGGGGACTCGAGTTGTTCAGGAAGAAGTTATTTCGAGAAGCGGGACTGCGAGGAAATTTATAAAGGGGAGGAAGGGAAGCCTTCAGCCCTTGTTTGTAAGGTGAATTCGAGTTGCCAAATTCACAAAGGAGTAGCACTTAGGTTACAGCTTTCTTGGTGTGTTGAATGATTGTTCAGTTAGACTTCCATAGCAACTTGTGTTTGTAGTTTACTTTCGAGAGAAAATTGAAATGCCAAACAAAACCAGGCCTCACCCCAGTGTGCAGTTCAGATAGACTGTGCTTTACAACACCTGGGCCTATTTATGATGATTGTTCTAGTCACGATTTGGTTTGCTCATGACCCTTCTCTAGGTCGTTTTGCTTATAAAATCACATTGCCAACAAGCTTGCAAAATCACGCAGCAAACAGCAATGCAAAGACAACCATAAGTGCAGTAACGAGACACTAAGAAACCAGACGCACTTACCAGTCTCCCCAGCAGCTTCCCCCTAGCCTCACATTGTACCACGGGAGACCCACCATCCGAAAATTCAATGTATTAAGTATTTCCTGCCAGTACGCCTGAATCACAGTATCTTTACACCTTCATCCAAAGCGTCAAAACGCCCTTTGCATATTCCACAATTTCATCGCCGCCTAATTTCGACTCCCCGTAAACCCGGTCAACGAAACTTATGGGCACCTCTGCAACAGTGCAGCCCATCGCCTTCGCCCGAACCATCATCTCCATCTGGAAAGTATATCCCTTGCTCTCCGTGCTCTCAATGACCTTCTGCAGAACCGCCCTCTTGTAAAGTCTGAAGCTGCCTGTCAAATCGCTAACTCCAGGTCTGAGCACCGTATCCGCGAAAAGGTTCGCGCCTCTCGACACCAATTTCCGCTTCAAGTCCCACCCGAAAACGCCCCCATCCCCAGCATATCTCGTTCCGGTGACGATGTCGTATCCGCCGTTTGTAGAGAGCTCCTTCTGCTTCGCGATCATGCGTGGGATGAACTTGGGGTGGTGGGAGAAATCGGCATCCATGATTACAACGTAGTTTCCTGTGACGAACTGCAGGCCATGGACGTATGCCGTTCCGAGACCGAGTTTGCCCGCGCGGGCTTTGAGGAGGACGTGTGGGGAGTAGGCTTTTGCGAGCTGGTTTGCTACGATTTGGGTGCCGTCTGGAGAGCCATCATCCACGATGATGAGTTCCCAGTCAAGATTCCTGTGTTTCCTAGTCAGATTTAAAGGATCGTAGAAGTTATCGCACATGGTTGGAAGTGTGTTTGAATACGTACTGCTCGCTGAAGGTTTGGTTCAGGAGATATGTAATGATGGGAAGGTTGCGACGCTCATTGTAAGTAGGGAGAATGACGGAGTATTTGTCCTTGGTGATTGGCGCCATTGTGGTCGAAAGGGTGATCGAAAGCTGGTGAAGGAGTGGAAGAAGACAATTTCACAATTAAACAGTTGGAGGATCAATTGCCAAAGGAGTGTGGTCTTGGGTTGGTGTTGAGGGCGAGTGAGGCTTGTATGCGATGCGATGTGGCATCAAGGGGTGTCGTTGATCTCCAAAATCTTAAGGGGTCGGATGACATAAGCAGCCGAACTTAACTTAACTTATTTCAACGTCAATCCATCGTCCACGCGGTCACACCCAGCGCGAAATCAAGCAGAAACATCGATATATGCTTCTTTCTTTAGAAATGCTGCTGCCCTTGCCTTTTGTTACTGATCATCTTGCTGCTGTTCCATGCCTCAAAATTGCCCTTTGATTTCTGTACTTGAATTCTTCCTTCCTACTTCTGTCCCGGTGCTTCGAAGAGGCCAAGAGCCATGACAATACCAGAAGCCATGCCATCATCATGTGGGGAAATGACATTTAAATTTGCCCTAATTTATTTTATGAAGTATCTTACAGCCATAATGACGTGCAGAACGCTCAAGGCTCATGACACAAGCCCATGGACCCAGGCTGGTATTGCACTTCGACCATTTCTACCTTGCTGCAACACAATTTGTTTACTTATCTCTTTCTAAACTTTCTTTTAGGTAGAATCGCCGCGGTCCTTCCAGATTCAACGTTGGATATCCTCTTACTTTGTTTGTTCACTCTAAGGTAGGTGGTAAGCGACCATTTCAACCTACCTCAAACGTTGACTAGCGTTAAACGTTCTCCTTCTATTTCACGACTCTCCGAGCTACTCATCTCTCTTTGCATCTTCCCTTCAACTATAAGAACACGAAAAAGAAGGGGGGAAAACACTTCCCGTCGCTCTATAACAACAACAGCCACGCACGATGGCATCGACTCAAGTCCCTCGAATTCGGCGAGGCACGGTCAAAAAAGGAACCCCGGCTTCACCGCGTTCAATTTTGGACTTCACGTTGGTTCCCTTCTCAAGGTTGTGGTATTAGTTGGCTCATAAAAGTAGAAAACCTCAGCCTGTCGTCACAATCACCGCTGGTCAAGGAAAATCCACCCAAAGTTTCATCATTCACACGGCCCTTATTACCCATCACTCGTCGTACTTCAAGTCTGCGTTCAGGTCTTCTCTGGCTGAAGGAGTCATGCAGGCTGTGAAATTGGAGGATGTCACCAGCAAAGCGTTTGGCCTCGTAAACCAGTGGCTGTACTTCCATGAATTCCCATCTTCACCTTCCAATGCTCCATCCCTGGAGAACCTCGTCAAAGTCTGGATGGCAGCTGAGCAATTTCGAATGCCTGCTGTGCCAAACTACGTCAGCGGTGTTCTTTGTGAACGCCTGGTTGAACCTGAGGTTTTGCTCGAGACGGTCACATTTGCAGAACATCGTCGCCTTGCTGATGGCCGATTCGATGACTATCTCGCCTGCATCAAACACATCTATTTCTCTACCCCAGCTGGAGAGCACAATCTCAAGCAGCTGGTTCTCGATATCTTCCCTTATCACCAGCTCTCCTTTGCAGATCGGGTCGAGGAGTTTCCAATTGCGTTCTGCCAAGATGCAGTTCGACGCCTCGCAGAGAAGACTCGGGGTTCTGGAAACTGGCCACTCAACCGCACGTCCCGATTCCTGGTTGGGGAAACTTAGAGGTCAGTGTTGGTCCTTTTCTCTTGCTCTCCTTCTGTCGCGCTGACTTAGTCTATCCAGGTTCATTTCTCTTTCCAGTTTCTTCAGGCTCGCGAACTTCTTGACTACGAAACTTCTCGGCATTGCAAGTAGGGATGGATGGGGCAATTCAAACCTCCAATACTAAGGGCATAGCGGTGGATCATTTTCCATTTGAGTAGACGCGTGGCGGCGATAGCTCTCCGAGCATGAGGTTAAGCAGGGAAAGGCTGAGGTGCGAATATCATTTTCATCTCATCCCAAGCCAGGTTTCTTGCACCGTTAAAGATACACTCGTCAAAAATTTACTCTCCTGCTATAGGGCTTCGTCTTCTCGTCTCTGTTACACCGTGTCATCGATTTGTGATATCTCGCAATTTGATCCAAACACTCCTCTTTCCATCCAATCCAATGTCTGCCTTTTGTTTGTGACATTGAAATCGGAAGTCTGCATCTCAAGTGGTTACCTACCTTATTCTCTTCGCTATATTTGCCGCCTTCAGGGTCCCTTGGGTCGTTCCTTCTTCTTTCTGTTGACCTTCCAAGGATTTTGCTGCTCAGGCCCAAGCGCTCGCTACTGACCTACTTAAACAGCCTCCCCTTCACTCAGCCTTTTCAACCCTCTACCCAGCAACAACATCATCTTCTCTACTTCATCTCTTATCACGGCAGCAACCCAATTCTTTCAATATTTGATCTGACTTACGGACTAGTACAAGTTCTCCAACATATCAGTCAAGGCATCGAAACTCTGGTCAGTCTACCTCATCTCAAACGATTTCACTTCTTTACAACTCCTCTTTTCCATCACTCTCAAAAATTCACCACTACTTGGCTCATCATTCAATTATTTTCTATAGCCTCAACAATTCCTCAGGTTCCTCAACTGACTTTTCCACAACCACAGATTTCTAATCCCCAATGTCCCGCCGAAACGACGGTCCCTTCATTCCCCCATCTTACAACTCACCCAGCAACTCCGACTCTTCTGAAATAATCAATCCATCGCCCAAGCGAAAGGGCAAGCCACAAAGAGTTCCTCAATCTCCCGCTATCACCTCAAAGCCTTCAAGCATTTTCAACTCAACTAATACACCAAGAAATGTCCTCGCAGCCATGGATCCACCTCAACCCCGGAAAATTGCTGCAGGTCGTGTCCGCAGGGAAGATGTTCCCGGTCATCGCCCCATCAACCGTCTTCGAGGCAATGAAGGCAACCCACAGACGGAAGCTGGTTCTCAGCCTGCCGAGAAACGCGCGAAGGTTGAGATTCCAACCAAGCGGAATGAGAGTCCTGAAAATTTATCTTTGGCTACAAAGAAGAAGAATCACTCTAAATATTTCTCATAAGTTCAAATAATTACCATCTGGTTTTGAGAAATTAAGCTGACTCTTTGGCCACTAGCATGCCCGGGGTGGAGTTTGTCCAGGTTCACATTGGGGAAGCAGGTCAGGTCTTCTCTATTCATCTGGACGTGATCAGCCACGACTCTACCTACTTCAGAGATGCTTTCAGCCGCCAGCACGGAATCGAGGGTCAGACAAAGATCATGATACTCAAGGACATTGAAGTCAAAGTGTTTGGGATGTTCAATCAATGGCTCTATACGAAAGTCATTGAGTGTAATGGCACGTAATCCGATCTGATGGACTTGGCCAAGCTCTGGTCCTGTGCTGGCGTCTGGCGGGTTTCACAGCTCCAGAACGATACAATGAAGCTGTTGATTCCCTTAGTATCGGCTCAAATCGAAAGTCCTGAGCCGGGCCGGAACTCAATTCTGCAACAGTTCATCAACCATGCCTACTCGACCACAGAGTATAGCGTCTTGCAGAAGCTGGCCGTACACAAAATTATGTCCTACATACCCTCTATCAAGGATGTTAAAATCTGGCTTGAGGCGCTTCCACCTGGCATGCAGACAGACTTCACTTGCGAAGTGGTCAAGAACGTAAGTCGGTTGCCGAAGAATCTTCAGTTCCCTCAATTAAAGCAAAGCGCCATCTACGAAGTTGCCCTCAAGACGGAAGTCGATCTCACCGAATGAGTTGCTCAGACAGCCAGGGCTGATTGAAAACTTCGCCAGAGAAATTATAGGCTTTGTCGGGAGTGGAAGCTTAATGGGAAGATCAAGGTTGGCACATAAAATAAGTTCATCTCGTATGATATCGAGGATCAAGGCTAGACAGGACAAGCTTGAGGGTGGGCAACATTCTACATGGATTTCGATCACGCGATCCTATTTTCAAGTACTTTACGGCTGCTGGCGAGGGGATGGATCAGCAACTTGATATTCGTTCTGCGGTGTGGGATATAAGCAAGGATGGAACTTCGCCCTTTCTCAAATAGACCTTGGGAGAGCTGCCTCCCAAGCCATGGCGTAGATTTCAGCAAAAACATCACCTCCATGAAGTCAACTGGTACGAGGGTTCCAACAGAGATTCTTTTCGGTTGATCTTACTAAAATTATTCAACATAGATGGGGAGAGCTTGTAGCACCAGATTTACCTCTCCGCATGTCTCGTCAATTTCAAAACCAATGCATATCTATCTCTCAATCGACTCGTCTCTTCTGATCTCTGGTGATGTTTTAATACACTGGGAAACAGCTTCAAGCTTACTTTTTGGTGACTCAATGATTCCTGAAGTTCCTAGTTAAAGTTCAGAATATAACATTCCACGGATTCTTTTTCTACTGGATTCCATGCCGCTCCATTGATACGGCCGATATACTCCCAAGTTTGGTTGGGACCGAGTAAAGCGACGACCACTCACTTAATCCGCATTTCAACACCCTCTTTCTTCCCCGCAAATTCCCAATTGCAACATCTACTAAATCACCCAACTTTACACTCCCTGAAAAGCACCAACATCAGCCACTCTCGTACACTTTCGTCACTCATTAGAGTAAGTCTCCCTCTCCGCACACCCAGCTCCTTCACAAGCTAACAGACTACCAGTCCCACGATGACGAGCACACGCTCACCTTCCAGCCCACCAAAGGCACTCAAGAACAAGCTCATCTCCCTCTCGTAGGCCTCCGCTCATCCTCAATCAATGCAGATACTGTACTGACATCTGTCAAGCTCTTCCCAGCCAACAGTCACCGTCACCCACACCGCCAAATCCAAGACCAAACTCACACCAGACCTCACAGACCTTACACCTCCCCCTCAGACCGTCATCATCCACAAAGGCTTCATCACGCACTACTCCAAATTCTTCGCCGGCGCCTTCAGCGGCACATCCACCGAAGCATTAACGCACAAAATGGTCCTTGACAACACCGACCCCCAAGTCTTCGGCTTACTCGTCAACTGGCTGTACTTCCAGACCATCTAGCACGATAAGAAAGATTTCCGCGTCAATCTCATCGTTGAGCTGTATGATATAGCGAAGAAATTCGGAATGCTAAAGTTGCAGAACGATGTCATCTCTCTCCTGCGCTGGGCTATGACAGATGAAAGTGTGGTTACATCTATGGTCTACTTCACGAGATGCGCGACGTCGTTGTGTGAGAATGGAGAGACAAGACGCACGAACGCATACTTGATGGCGGGGTCCATGATTTGGGGCTCGGAGGCTTGGATTCGTATGAATTGCGGGGCTCGGGTGTCTTGGTTGTATTATGGGGTGATGCAGCTTGTGAGAGAGTATTATGATTTGCTGCCGGAGGAGTACAAGATGAATGCACCAGAGGCGGAAGAGTTCCATGTTTTGCTGGAGGGGTAGAGGAGTATCTGAGATATTGAGATTGAGAAATTTGCCCAGGAGTCAGCCCGGAGGAATGGGTATGGATACACCCTTGCTGCAGGGAAGGATTGTAGCATTCAGAAATTCTGGCCTTCAATGGAATACAGGCGTACATAAAGCGGGGCTAACAATGCCGATATTGAGTCCAATCAATAATACTTCTTGCTTTTAAAACAAAGTTTATCGCTGATTGCAAATGGGAATCTTTTAGTTTTCTATATAATGTGGAAAGGTACGTTTACACACCTCAGTATCTATATACAAAGAGATAATACGCTAACCAGAACTTGAATTCGACTTCTTTATGTACGCTCATCTATAACATGGATTTTGGCTTCCATTTTATGTACGGATGCTGACCGCCGTCCAACACCATATGGTCCACAGCCCCAGTATTTAGCATCCCCGGATGCAGCTGGTCAATATCGGTAACACCGCATAGCTTCAGTGAAGTCACCAGCTCATCTTTCATGACTGTTCAGGATATTAATAGATGTAGGGAATCTCAGGCAGGGAACCGGAAACTCACTCGAAGTCAGGTGCTCAACTCCTTTTTCACCATACGCCAAAGAGTACAAGTACGGTCGTCCGACTCCAACAGCCGTCGCCCCTAAAGCCAGTGCCTTCACCACATCAGTTCCGCGCATGATACCGCCGTCCACATATATTTCGAGCTTGGAAAAGACTTCCGGAGCCGATTTATGAAGCTCCAAAAGCGTAAGAATCGAGGGCGGGGACCTATACCGCAACACATCAGCGTCTCCCTCGCCCAGTAATAGACAAGTTCCCAAACAGTCAAACTCCAACTTACGTATCCAAAGACCTCCCCCCATGATTACTCAACATAATCCCCTCAATACCATATTCCACAGCCAACCTCGCATCCATCGCACACTGCACCCCCTTCAACACAACCGGCAACCCGCTCGTCTCCCTTATCCACCTCACATCCTCCCAGCAAAGTCCACTATCCACATACTTCGCCATCAACCTCCCCATCCCCCCGCCCTTCTTATCATTCTCAGCCCTCGCGCCACTGATTGCAGATACAACATTACTCTCTGCTGCGATCCGCTCGTCTGCTTCTCGCTTGCCTGGCACGGGTGCATCTACGGTTACGAAGATGGCTTTAATTCCTAGTTCGCGTGCTTTGATGAGAAGCTGTGCGGATTTAGAACGGTCTGTATTGACGTATAGTTGGAGGAAGAATGGTTGGCCTGGACGCCCGGCTTTGATGATGCTCTCGAGTGTGTGTGAGGCGTTGGAGGAAATCTACACATGGGTTTATCCATCATTAGCACATACATCGCTTCCCTCCCCTCTCCTCTCCTCCTTCTTATCAAGTCAAGGAGGCAACAGAAAAACGCGAAAGAAATGACAAGAACATACAACCTGAATAATCCCCTCCCCCGCACACCCCCTCGCAAGCGCCATCTCCCCCTCCGGATGCGCCAACCTCGCCATTGCAGCCGGACTCACAAAGAACGGCGCCGAGCTCTCACACCCCAATATCCTCTTTTTGATACTCACCTCCCTCACATTCCTCAGGACGCGCGGCCGGAGGAGGATCCGTTTGTAATACGACGAGTTGAGATTGTGCGTTACGAGGTCCGTGGCTGCGGAGCTGTAGAATGCGAACGCTTTCTTGGTGAATGTGTTACGTGCTACGTCTTCGAAATCGTGCAGGGAGATGAGAGTTCGGAGCGGGGGTTTCGTGTATGTCTGTGGCTCTTCTAGTGATGCGGTTGTGATTGAGGGGTGTATTTGTTCGCTCTGAGGCTCAGAAGCCACCTCTCTTTCTTTCGGGTCTTCTAGATTTAGATTTGCCTTCAGTTTATCCATCTCGGATTCATGCACAACCCCGAGAAATCTATTCCGTGATAATTCATCCTCGATTATCCCAGGGGCGTGTATCTCATCATATGCCGCTGTCGCGTCGCCGCCTGCGTACCTCATGATGATGTTTGATCCGCCGGGGTGTTCCTTGTGGAAGGCTGAGACGTCGTAGACTTTTGAATTCACGATTATCCAGCAGTCGTCTTCGTGTGAGTGTTTCTTGATCTCGCTTGTGCTGAGATATTGAGGTGGTTTGTTGATGGTGAGATTGTCCATTGTTGTGGGAGAAGTGGACATAAGCGAAAAAGGGAGGAGAGCAAAGGAAAAGATGCAATGTCAGGATGAATCAATCAATGTGGGGAGATTTGCTGGAAGGAGAATGAATGAATGACGCGATTTCTTGTATTTGCTGATGTTGGTGCTACTTACTGGACGTTGGGGACGTGGGGTAAAGGGGGTCAGCTCGCTTAATGCTCGCCGAGAGTGTGGTAGGATCAGATCCGAATGCCAAGAATGCATCCAAATGCACACTACGGCCTTCTCTCCGTACACGAGTTGGATCGAATCACCCCCTGGTCATTATTCCTCGGGATACCCTCACTTCAACAGTGGATGGAGAGGTTAATGCCTTGATATTCAGGCACGAAGAGAGAAAATAGCCAGATTCGCTGGCAAATCGTCGCATCACCGACATCTTCTCGCCTTGCACCATGAGTGCGAAACTTTTCCAGACCCACAGCGGAAGAACAATCCTTAGCAGCGGCATCACTCTTCCTTAACCCATGGCACGAACCGATGCGCAGAAGCAAGGATTGAGAGACGTAGCAACCAGAGTGGTGAGTGCGACAAGAGCCCGGCCTCGGGCGGCTTCAAACTCACGACATACTAGGTGGCCGATCGCGCAGGATTGCTTCCTGCTCTGACCCTCGCAGACCACGAGGTCTTAGGAGTAGATGATGGTGTCGTATGGGAAACAGGCGGGGTAAACAGTGGGCAGGTATACATGGTTGTGGCAGACAAGAAAAGTGGTCCTGGGTTTGTGCAAGTCACGAAAGAGAGGTACATTGCGCCGCGTGTAATTGTTGGGCCGGATAAGAGTGGATATGAAACTATTAAGATTGAGCAGGGACACCATTGTATGGTGTACCATTCTTGCGCTGTATTCTATATCCTCCGTGCCTAGTTGACGGGGAAGACAGAGCTCGGATCCCGCTGGTAGCCTAAGCCTTGATCACCACGCAGAAAACGTCTTTTTTCTTCCAAATCAAAATAGCAAGGTAAATCAAATAGCCGCGTTTAGTGTGGTCGTCTACTTCGTCCTGTAGAAAAGCCATTGGCGTTACTTAGCTATCAAGAATTCAAATCACGGGGTTTGTACATACTCATCCTGCTTTCACTGTGTTCTAAGTGTCAGATACAAACTCTTGGCACTCAGCTCCTTTCGTCATGTAGAAGAGCCAAAATCAACATAGTGGTCAGTATTCGGTAAACCCATCATGAATCAAGAGAAAGAATAATCGGAAATCATCATGTTTCTATAGACCTCAAGGGCTCATACAATTCCTCCAACTCTTTCATCTCGTCATCCGTAAACACCACCTCAAAAGCCTCACCTGCCTCTTCAATTCTCTCCTTGCGCCCCAATCCCAATATAGGCGCACATCCCTTAGCCAGAATCCACGCCGTAGCAACTGCACTCATACTGACCCCTTTCTTCTTCGCAATCCTCTCCACCACACCAATAATTTCCCTGTCTCTCCCACCCTGAAACCACTTCTTACTCTTCCCATCCACCACACTCCTCTCACTCTCCACATCCACCGGCCTACAAAGTAACCCTCTCGCCAACGGACTCCAAGGCACCAAACCCACCCCCTCCGCCTCACAAAACGGGATCATCTCCCTCTCCTCCTCCCTATAAAGCAAATTATACAAACCCTGCATACTCACAAACTCCGTCCACCCACGCATCCTCGCCGTATACTGCAACCTCGCAAACTCCCACGTCCTCATACTCGACGCACCAATATACCTAACCTTCCCCATCCCCACAAGATCATGCAGCGCCCTCATGATCTCCTCAGGGCTCGTCTCGCGATCCAACCGATGGACCTGCAACACATCGATATACTCACACCCCAATCTCCTCAAACTCCCCTCCACAGCATCAAAAATATGTTTCCGACTCAGCCCCATCTGGTTCACCATCTCGCCATCATTAACAGCTGGATAAGGCCGTTCGTCCGAGCCTTCAATGACGGGATAATACACTTTCGTCATAATGACAACCCGTGATCGCGGAATATTGTATTCTTTCAACGCCGCACCGATGATCCTCTCGGATTCCCCATTCGAATAAGTATTCGCTGTATCCCAGGTATTGATGCCCGCGTCATAAGCTGCCTTGAGGAGTGGGAGGGCTGTAGATGAATCTAACACCCAGGGAGAGCCTGACCAGGTTGGAGAGCCGAAGGACATGCATCCTAGGATTATGCGGGAGATTTTCAAGCCGGATTTACCGAGTCTGTGGTGTTTTTGAATGAAGTGTTAGTTTTATTTGAGATTTCTTAGAAGGGGGAAGGAGGAGAGAACCTCTGGTATTGCATTTTATATTCCCTCTTCTTGGGCGGAGGGAGGCTATCTCCCTCCTCAGCTTTAGTGCTGATGGCCTGGCGATCTGGGGTGTGGGACATCTTCGTCTTTTGCTGGATGGTGACAGATAATGATGAATCTTTCTTGTTTACTCGGTATCTTGTACTATATGTACAGTCGGCACATATTCATGTATGGTAGATTTGACGGAAATCTCTTGGAATGTGATGAAGCTGTTTCTTCAGGACTTTGCCTTGCCCACTGAGGTACAAATGTTAAGTGCATGCATGGATAGCTTCATCCCGCAATTGGGCTTTGCCCCTCCCTGACCACCCCCACTCCCGCCGCCCTTCAGCGTCAGCAATCCCTGGAGGAGCGGGGTCAAGCCACCCTGTAGGCTCGGCGACAACGCCGGGATGAGCGCCCTCGCTTAACACTCGTTCTTCTTTACCTGCATCAACAGCCACCTCCTAACCTGTATGAAAGCCAAGTATGTGAATAGCAAGCCTCATCCGCCACTTAGAAGATCCTCTCTCAGTAAATCCAGATATCAATGGAAAGGTCCATTCTACTCTACTTAATCACAGATTTCTCCATCATCAACAAATACAAACATCATCATGACAGGAGCCGGCTGTTTCTTAGGCCAAGTCCTCGCTGTACGCCATCTCTCCTCACAGACTCCTCATCATCATCCATAACCACCATACAATAATACTAACCGACCTTATCAAACCTCGAACTTCTTCACCAACCCACCCCCCTAAGAAGTTGGTAGAGAGAGACAGAGCGCAGAATCTGTTGCAGGAGAAGCGAGATTTGCATTTGCATTTGGATGTTGGCAGAATGGTGGGTACAGTTGTTTGCCAGCTGACTTCGATATCTCGAAGGCGAGGAATTTTTAGTTTCGTCTCTGATGGTGAGTTGAAAGAGACGATTAGAAGCCATATCGAGGATTACGGCGCCGGTTTGATCCTCCAACTCCGCCGTCGCCCTAAACTAGCTGGCTGACTGGGCTAGCTAGGCTAAGATCTTGAAAGTCACTGCGGTGCAAAGTTCATCTGCATCTGCATATCCGGGAAATCAAAGCCTCCGAAATCCTGAAAGACCAGTTCCAGGGCCGGATCGCCATTCGGAGGAGGAACCATTCCATATCCATCAGAAATCTGTCCCAGACTTGCATGAGCGGCTGGATTAACACCATCGCTGCTTCGAGGCGGGTTCATTGCAACATTAGACCCAGCGCCATACATCCCGTTTAACGGCCCTCCTCCATTTGCATCAGGCGGTACGGAATTATTCCACTGACTGACATTGACCTGTTGACTTTCACCTGAAGTTGTGACTTGTGCGTTGTATCTACTGATCATAGCCTGGCATTCGAAATATCTCCGGTGCAGCGCTGCTGCCATCTTCTGGAGCGGGTGGTGGGATATACAAGGCACGGATCTGAATATTTGTATAGCCTTTCCCAGGAGAGATAGATCGTTGTCGATATCAATTGACATCTGGTCTCTGTACTGGCTACAAGATAAGAGGAAATGCCCAGCGAAACTTATCATTACATGGAAGTAGAAGGGTACGCCTACGAGCGCACTTGTGAGATCGCGGTCGTTTAGGATGAAATCGAAGATTGAGATAGCTGCTCCGTGGGCCATGAGTGCCGCCGGGAGGAAGTAGACTGGGATGGGATCTGATTGAAGGCCACGGAGAACGTGGTGTCCGAGATATAGCTTTGCGAAGTGGTAGTGTAGAGTGAGGCCTTTGTATGGGAAGTCGCCGATTTTCTTATGGACTTCTTCAAGCTCTATTAGTCCACGTTTTTTTTAGACAGCAACGAGTGCAAGGTGTGGGCAAGATAGAGAGACACTTACTAAAGACGGTGGAAAATCTGGAAAACCACTGATCGATTTGTCTGTTGAAATTATTGACCGAAGTCACCAGTGCTTTGTGAACGGGCTCCAGGCTTTCAGGACCGAAAGCACTTCTTATTTGAGACATGGTCTGCAGAAGAGACACTTGCGATGTGATCCTAATATCAGAGTCGTCGGTGAGACCCGATTCCAGGAAAGTCTCCCACCCTAGAATAATATCATGGTTCCCGTGGACGATAGAATCTCGGTTATAAAGGATGGAGAGATGCTGGTCGCATATATACAGTAGATACCACAATCTCACGCGATCGACCTTAATGGCAGGAAGTAACATTCCTCCAGGCTGTGCCGCGGTTGAATCCGGGACTGTGACTTGGAAGAAGTATTTCTGGAGTCGCACATCTGCTGCTCGACGGAGTGCATCACCGTTGAGGATCCTGCTAGCATCAGACAGCCAGTACGATCCGATACACAGAGCTCTGAGGAATTCAACACCCCTTTCCTCGAACATGGATTTCGAGACGAGGCTTAGGAACTCCTGACTGCATGCCTCGTATAGCTTCATATCTTTCTCATCGTGCAAGGCCGATATGGCGCAGACAGCTGCGAGAAGC
The DNA here is from genome assembly GCA_017366145.1 of Cadophora sp. M221. NCBI lineage: Eukaryota > Fungi > Ascomycota > Leotiomycetes > Helotiales > Ploettnerulaceae > Cadophora > Cadophora sp. M221. The sequence goes on from JAFJYG010000550.1 coordinate 29,448, forward strand.
ACGGGAGATGCTTTCCGGAGACTTTTCATATCAGTGTAAACCCCACCGATGCCGTACAGGTAATGATCGAGCCTCTCAAGATACCGAATGACGAGCTTCTCCGATATGGCAGATGTGATGATCCCTTTGCCGATCAGATCGGGTTCGGGTGCATTCTTTCTCGACCCCACCGAGCCTCGAGGCGACTCAACTACAGCCGAGATTGGAGACTCGGCTATTTTGGATGCGGTTTCCAGGAAAGTATCAATAGGAGCTTGCATGTCCGACGGCGACATGGGTGGGGAGACATCTGCACCTTCAGGGTCATCTTTGTTGGCTTCGGACTGTACATTGTTTCCATCTCCATCTGCATCTCCCGAAAACCTAGACGGCGCTGAGATTTGAAGCGGCGGTGGTGTGGCAATGTTAGAAGCCCGACAAACTTGTGTAAGAATAGCATGCAAATTGACGACGTCGCCTTGAAGTGCCTCGATCTGCCTGGTATCGTCGACAAGTGACTGCAGACTTTTATTCAGCACACATGACAAGCCTCTATTAACACAGCGAGTGCATGGGGGCTCGTCATTGGCCATGATACATTTGATCTTTTGTTTACTTTCATAGTGGATGTCAGCCAGTACCCCGGCCCCCACTTTCGTTCTTTAGTAAAGTAGGTAATAGGTACCCAAGACAAGTACTCTAGGTAAATCAAGCAGAACTCACCGACATGCAGCACAAGCGGTTACTCGTCTGGTAATTCCAGCATGAGCATCTTGAGGAGCAGCCATCCTGCGGCCAGTTGCAGCGACGTCCTCGGATCGAGCAGCAAAGTGAGAGTGAGAGTCACTTCGACCATTCTGAGTGGCATCATCACCTGACTGAAGCCCTGATATCGCCCCAAATGACAGACTGCGATTCAGCTGACTCTGACGATCTCCATCTCTATCTCCATCTTCATGGCGATGAATAACCTGGTCGCCGTTGTTGTGCCGACTGCCCTCAGGGCCGTCAAGTCCGCTGTTGTTCTGTGGGCGACTACTCCCAGCCACTGACTCTGCCCAGGACCTCTTCATCTGTGAATTAGTAATCGATCACTTGGATCGGCTCTCTCCCCGGATCGGCTTCACAGGCGAATGGATGTGCACGTTGGAAGGTATTCAGGTCTCGGGTATGTGGGGTGTTGTGTGGTGTGCTATATTGCAGTGCAGTTCAGTGTTTGATTGATGCCGGGTAGGTGGATAAGGTGGTATGGTAGGCGATGCTTCCTACATATATCGGTCAGGTCTCCGACATTGCGAGGTATCTCGTTCAGTTATAGCTAGTGAAATATTTCACAAATATTGAGCGACATGGACAGGGGATTGAATTGGATTTCCATCGCATTAGCGCTGTCTGGGGTGGTGGCGTGGAGTAGTGGGCAGGCGGGGTATTGGAGCTCTGCAAAGTAACGCACGCACTGTAAACAGCCTAGCAGCTGATCCCATCCCACCTTTGACTACCCAGGTACTGTGAGGAATTAAAGAAAGACACCATGTAAGATTGCTCCTCTTACGAAGCTTACTTACTTTAAGACAAAGTGACTGTCTAGTTAGTTAAGCACAGGAACGCCGTGTTCCCCGGCTTCTTGACCTGCATTGTCCACCTACACGAGTCATGTCTTAGCGAGCTTCTACCTAGGTACGACGACATCCACGCATGACATGGCATTCAACCAACTTACGAACCATTACACTAAAGAAAAGATAGCCAATCTTCAAGATCCAAGCAATATCTTGGATTTTCAATCTCATCCACATCCTCATCTCATCAAGTCTTACCGAGTGTCATTAAGTCTTATTTAGTCATCTCAATTTATAAAGTCCCACCTTCAGACTTCAAATCCCCGACTTCAGACTCGCTATAATGACTTCACAAATACCCAACAAAGCATTTCCTCTCCCCCGAGGCGTCTACTGTCCCGTCCTCTCCCTCTACGAGCCGACCCCAGAGCAAGATCTCGACCTCGACGCCTCATACAAATACTTTTCCTACCTGATTCGCGGCGGTGTCGACGGCTTAGTCCTCGCAGGAACAACAGCAGAAGCCGTACTTCTCTCTCCATCTGAACGCCAAAGCTTGACCAGGACAGCCAGAAGAGCCGCTGTCGATCTTGGATTTCACTCATTTCCCCTCGTCGCGGGGATAAGTGGTCAGTCAACGCGTGAAAGTATCAGGCTTGCGAAAGAGGCGAAGGAGGCAGGTGCTGATTTCGGCCTGCTTCTACCGCCTTGTTTTTGGCCGAAGGCGGTTAATAAAGATGTCATCGTGGCTTTTTACAACGACGTTGCTGACAGTAGTCCAATTCCGGTGGTCATATATAATGTGAGTGAGCAGTCACCTCGATCCTATTAACATTTTTGGGCTTTTGAAATTTCAGATTTGAGATTTGAGATTTTGAACACTGTACAGCACTAATTTCACACCAAGTTCCCTGCGGTCTGTAACAACGTCGACTTAAACTCCGATGTTCTCGCCTCACTCGCCCAACACCCCAACACCGTAGGCGTGAAGCTCACATGCGGCAACGCCGGCAAAGTCACTCGCCTCACGCAAGAGTTCACCCACGAGCAATTCGGCGTCTACGGCGGCTCCTCAGACTGGCTAGTCCCCTGTCTGATCGGCGGAGGAGGCGGTTGCGTCACGGGAATCGGCAACATCTTTCCCAAGAGCGTGTCTAAACTCTACGCCCTATACCGAGACGGGAATATCGCAGAGGCGGTTAAGTTGCAGGGTTTGGTTGCGCAAGCTGAGAAGGCGTGTAAGGAAGGGATTGCGCCGACAAAATTTGGAGCTTCGTATTTTGCTGGTCCGAAGGCGGGGATTATGGGGAAAGAGAGGTTTTGGCCGAGAAAGCCTTATGCTCCGTCGGGGAAGGCTATGCAGGATTGGGTGGTGGAGGTTATGAAGGATTTGGATGAGATTGAGAAATCATTGCCTGATGCGGTGCCCGCCCTGGGTGGTGGAAAGATTCTGGTTAATGGAGTGAAGCATTAGATTAGATCTCAACGCGTTAATACCAGTTACCTCATTTGAGATTTTTGATGAATCTTTGCAATAGCACTCATGATAAGTTTTCTTCACGCGGGTTGGATGGTCAAAATGAAACACTTCCTGAAGATGAAAGCGACATCTCGCTAAAACTTCGATGTATCAAAACTAAGCACTTCTTGACACATTTCTCGGGATTTTCTACTTGAGCTTTTAAGACTTTGAGATCTCTCGCTGCGATCTCCTGTAATCTTCAAAGAATCCAGCCAAAATGGCCCGTACCAAAAGACCACACAGAAAACAAGGATATGGAGGAAGTACTACCTTGGGTTACCTCGATGATGTGAAGATTATATCTTGACATACCCGAAGCTTCAAATCTCCATTTCATTTCTAACTAACAGAGTCACAGAAATCCTCTCCTAATTTTACATACTTGATGGTCTGCCTCCAGAAGGTATACGCTACATGTATTGTCCCATTCCGATCCGCCACAATCGAGGGGTACGACAACTCCCTGTTCAATTTCTGCTCGCTATTATTCGTCATACAGTAACCATCCCCATCCTCAACCAACCTACTCCTCCAAGTCTTCCCCTCGTCGTCCGAAACCGCAAGACACAACGGCGCTCTCGGAGCACCCCAAATCGCAACTCGACCGCCATGTTTCGAGCCCTGATTCTTCCTCGTATCGTCGGCCGATGTTATATCATCATACAACCCCTCCCGCTTCTCCTTAATCCCTTTCCCAGACGAACGGTTATACAAAAGCACAACCCGTCCATCTCCCAAAACCGTCGCTCCAATCCCCGCGTTAGGATTCGGGAGCTCGGTAGGTCTAGGCTCATTCCAATGAATCCCATCCTCCGACGAAGATGTATACACAAAATCCGCCCAGCGACTTCTAAACAGAGCGAGATACATCCCACTCCTCAACGGCAAGATCGCCATATGCACGCACCCAAAACTCATCGGGACCTCTGTCTCGATCCACGTCGCACCTTGATCTCGAGAAGCCTTGACGCATGAAATGTCATCATTCCCAACCCACCTCTCCCCTTTCTGGACCCTACATTTAAAAACAGGTAAGACCCAGATCCCACCCCGCACAACCACAATAGGTTGTCTAATAAACGTCCCTGGCTCATCAAACAGCGTCTCATCTGCCCCCCAAGTCAAACCCCCATCATTTGACACCCGCTTCTTAACAATCGCCGATTCCTGATTCCCTCCATCCTGCGACGTCCATAGCACCCAGACTTCTCCTCTAAGAGATGGGGATTGGAACAAAATGGGATTCTGCTCGCTGCGTGTGGCATCATTGCTTATTTTCTCAGCTGGGAGCCAGGTATTGGTGAGGGATGGGAGACGCGAGATGTAGATGCTTATGTCGGGGATACCTTCTTGTTTCCCGCCGAACCAGGCGCAGAGGAGGTCGCCGTTGGGGAGGAGGAGGAGGTTCGAGGCGTGGGATTGGGGCGTGGTGGTTGGGAGGTAGGATTCTTGTCGTGAGGGCGTGGTGGAGATTTGTGTTAATGTTGTCCCGAGAGGGGGGATGAGTGATGGGGTGGCTTGGACTTCTGTTTTGCTTGGTGACATGGTGATATGTGGGTGTGTTATTGGACTGGAAATGGAGCTGGTTGGAATTATTTTTAATGGGTGGTGGGCATTTTTGTTGTTTCTTGGATTGGTAGGATATGAACTTCCTCGTCCCCCTTTGATATAAATCCAAATACCTAAAGTCGTCGATAACTCCTCTGCATTCTCAAGCATCAGTCCGTCAGTCCAGCTACTAAGGTCCGGCGATGCGTTCCGCCTCTAGGCTTGCATGGCTGGTTTGCTAGGGGTCGAAGGTGGGGTGCAGTCAACAACCGTGCTACGGTCTTCTCTCCGAAGGATTCGGCAGCTAGAATCAGTGCCATAGAATGTTGGTCAAAGCTTCTCTACAGCTTTCATATCTGTCCAGTAATAATCACGGTACGAAAGAGGAAAAAGAAAGCTGGAAAAGAAAATCTCAATATCGTACATTAATCTTCTTCCATGATGGCAGCAACAACAATACATTTCACCCTCAACACTGGTGTAAAGATCCCTGCTGTAGGGTTTGGTACCTGGAAAGCAGGTCCTGGAGGTGAGAGTTTTCTTTTTAATGTTTATATATGTATTTTGACTCCTTTGAGATTTCTAAGCGACTAACTGGACTGTATCGTTCAAGAGGCAGGTAGATCTGTTGAGCTGGCGTTTGAGTCGGGATACAGACACTTTGTGAGTTTCCCAACACCTGTTCGCCAGTTTGCCCTGCAACAGAGCTAATAATATCTTCAGGATTGCGCACCACTCTGTAAGAACAAGCCATCAAGCATATTACGCTTTCTCGGTCTCTCTCGATTAGCGAGCTGACTGCAATTAATTACAGATGGAAACGAAAAAGAGATTGGGCAGGTCTTCAAGGTGTCGAAAGTCCCTCGCGAGCAATATTTTGTCACCACGAAACTCTGGTCCTCCGATCATACACGTGTTGCAGCAGCCTTGGAGAAGTCCCTAGATGATCTCCAACTCTCATATATCGACCTATACCTTATGCACTGGCCAATATCACTTGATCCAAACACCGGCGCCGAGTACGGAAAGGAAGACAGGATCCATGGCCATCTCGCTGATTGGGATTTCCGCGACACATGGAGAGAGATGGAGAAATTGCTCGAGGGGAATAAAGTCAAAGCGATTGGTGTGGCTAATTTTTCATCGAGGAATCTCAATGTGCTACTTGAGACAGCGAATGTCGTTCCTGCTGTGAATCAGACGGAACTTCACCCCTTACTTCCGCAAGATCAGTTGCATAAACTGTGCGAGGAGAATGGCATACATCAGACTGCATTTGGACCTTTGGGAGGTAGTGGGTCTACGTTGCATGAGGAGCCGATTGTGACGAGTATTGCTGAGAAGAGGAATGTCACTCCTGCGAATGTTCTTTTGAGCTGGGGTATTCAAAGAGGTTGGAGTGTCATCCCCAAGAGCACAAATGCCGGTCGTATAAGGAATAATGTAGAAGGGGTTTTCAGTTTAGGTGATGAGGAGATGGACCAGCTGAATAGCTTAGCGGGAAGTAAAGGGAGGAGGTTCAATCGCCCAAATTGGGGCACGGTTGTATTTCATGACGACGAAGGTTTAAATCTGGAATAGAAAGTCGTTCCATGAAATATGATATCTCTTCAATACATGTGAGAAAATGGACGTCTCTACCACATACACAGTAGAAAAGTAAGGATCTCCAACATAGGAAATTGAGTTATTCGTACATTGCTGCACTGCCTGCACGTACAGAACCAGTCAAAGATTCTGCGCTCCTCTGCTCTACATTGCTCGATATAGGTTGACCACATGATAGATGGCCATTCGCAAAAGGTAAGATGGTGGGTACAGTACTTAGACCGGCCTTCTCGCCGGAGCATTTCCAGGATGTCTCGCTTGAGCATGCCAACCCCGCACCCCCCCCCCCCCCC
>JAFJYG010000551.1:0-35922 GCA_017366145.1 Cadophora sp. M221
GGGGGCCGGAAACCAGGGGGGGGCGGAAAGGGGGGGGGGGACTTACAGCCAAAATTCCACAATACCGTTTCAAAAGCCTTCTTATTTCTTCTCATGTATGTACCAGACAAAGCTTTTACTTATGCTTCCAGGCAGACCTCACTCTCCAGCAACCCCCTTCCGACCACGGGCTATCCTCATCAGAGTGTCCAATAAGCCAGTCGGCTTATAAGCTAGCCAATCAGCTGGCTATTTCGCCTCAGTCAGTCAGCTCAGCCCTTGCCCTAAGCCAATCAGCTCGTATATTCTCAGCTGATCTTTAGCTTATAAGCTCCGGGGTATTTTATAAGGTATTTTTAGGTGTATTTTAGACGCTTTTCACGCTCAAAACGCCTTAAAATTAAGAATATTATATTTTTTTTCCCCCTCTTAAAAAGTTATAAAAAAGCTTTAAATATAACTTTAATATTACTTTGTTATAGGTTAAAGCTACTTTAAGATGTAAATTAAGCTAATTATGAGTGATATAAGCTTAAAAATCAAAGAAAATATAAACTAAAATACAACGAAAACGTGACTTAAAATCACGTTTTACTTAAAATTTAGCTTATAAGCGGCTGATAAGTTAATAAGCTAAGCCAATCAGTTCTAATATAATTACAAATCAATCAGTTGAAATATTTCCTCAGCTGATGGCTGACTGATTGGCTTATTGGACACTCTGATCCTCATTTCCCATTCTCGTAGGAGAACTCAAATCCTCCTTTCCACTACGAGCTCGAAATCCCGGAGTATCGCAATTCTCACATTTCCCTCTCTTTCTCGAGACCACCAGCGCTGGCTTCTTACACTCCTTGAACTTGAGATCGTCCGCTTTCGCCTTCTTGCACCGTCGAGCTTTGGATGCGGAGAGTAAATGTCCACAACCTTCGTATTTGGTGAGTAAAATGTTGCACATTTTGGTTAGTTGGAAGCTTCTTGGGCGTCTCAGCTAGATGGGTTGGCAAGAAATAGTGCGGAAGGGAGGGGACTGTTGGGAGATTGGGCCGCATTTATGGGCTCAAGTGTCAACGCCACGAGTCGAATAGGATGGAGATTACTCTTAGGTAAATATGACATTTGAGTTTGGTAGGAACTGAACATGACATTCACAGAAGACCTACAGCTGTTTTGCAATTTTTATGACTATTCTGATTTGTTGGCCGAAGGCAAAGTGTCAGTCATGGGAACCCTTTTTTCATAGCCAGAAATGGGAACTCGAAGGAAACCTGGTGCAACTACTCATGAGACTGCACTCAAGGAATTATGTCAAAAGAATTATTCCTGTAGGATATGCAGATATTCTACTTCTTCCTCTGTGTTTTTCCTGATGATATAGCTAAAAGCAGTGTTCGCAATATTTTGATACGCCCCACTTTGGAGGGAAGTGAGGTACGACAAGGACATTTAGACTACTAGAAGCGACGAATTAATAAATTTTAGAACATATCACATACTGGAAGGGTATTAATCGTTCATTAAATAAAAGAGTCATGAAAAGAATTGTATCTGGTGGTATTGAAAAGAATGTAACAACGATTAACAACAGCCGAAGAAAACGCCAGAGTAGGGTTTTCGCTTGATCAAGAGAGCATACCTACCCAAGTAACAAAAAGAACCAGAGCTTCTTCCTTACTTTGAGCCGCTCGATTTATCTGATTTCCTAGCCTCGTGTCTTTGGCAGCCAATGCATTTACGGTCTGGCGTCACTCTTCTTTTCATCCTTTTCTTGCATTGGCTGGCTGATATTCCTTGATCAAGCGCATCTTGGCAACGATGTGCCATGGCTATGGGAGATTGATCGTAGGCGCAGGGGAAACACATGTTTGTAGTTTGGTTGTCTGTGGGAATCTGAGATAATGGTGTCTGAGAAATGACATGAGAGAAAGATTTGGCAACTTGCTCGATATTTAAAATAACGAGAGAAAAAAGCGAACAATGCTTGAACGTGAAACAGCTCATGTGCCTAAAGATGAGGGATTTATCAGTTCGTTTTCATCTTTGTTCAAGTAATCCAGAAAAAGATTACGTCCCTTTCAGACACAAAGATGGTCAAGTCTCGTGGCTCCTTTATATCACATCCGGATCTACGTTGTCTCAAAGAACATCCATTTCCAAATTAATAATCAACGATTCTCATTGTAAAGTTTGAGAAGCAAATAAAGTACAAATTAGGAGACAAAAACAGAACAAAGCAATATAGTAAACCAAATTTCCACCCACGAAATCTAATCCAAAGACTCAAGAAAGCGGGCTGCAGCTGGCTCTAATCCATCTGAGAATGCATCCTTCATACTAGCTCTGACCCCGGATACAATCCTCCGGCTCGCTTCCATACGTTCATGGTTTGTGAGTGACAGATTCCGGGTTGTATTTGCCGCTGGACCCGGAATTTTTGGATTTCGAAGAGTATCTCACTGAAGATCCGTGTGGAGATGACCGTGAGCTGCTTTCAGACCGAGATCTAGAACTTGCTCTGAAAATAGAAATGATACTTGGTCTGAAGTTCTAAGTTCCAAGCCATTAGAGAGCTTTACGCCTAGCCTTGCTAAGTTTTGGCTTAGCAGGGACACGAGATCTGGAAGTTTGTGCTGATGAGGGCCGAGAGCGGGAAGTCCGAGAACTCCTTTCTGATTCAGCGTAGGAGTTAGAACCAGAAGAATGAGTCGATTGGGGCCGATAGCCGGAAGCCTGAGAACTTCTTTCTGATTGGGCACGATCAAAGTCTCGAAGTTCGTTTTGGTCATGGGGGTGGAGGAGCTGGGACGATCTTAGGAAGACTTGGACTTTTTTGGATCCTTTTTGGGCCGTTCTTTCTTGCTGTCCTCTTTTCGTTTGCAATCTTTGCACGGTCTCTTGGAGTGCTTGAGAAGCACAGTTTCTTCTTCCTCTCTTGTACGTGTCCTCGATTTATGTCCTGGATCTCTAAACTGTTCCTTCTACCTCTGGACAACCGCAGGTATGAAACCTTCTCCCGACAGCACACATTGCAACAAATTAGTCAGCTATCCAAGAGTTATTAGCCAGGTCACCAATTTCTTGGAAGATATGTCTTAATCGTAATGAGGTTCTTTGTCCCAAACCGTTGCTCCCTTGGTGTTGATGAAGAAGAAACCCGTTGTCCGCGCTTTTCAGTGATCACAGACTTGTTGGAAGAAAGTAGATGTATTTCCCAGAATTCTGGAGCTTTTATAGTCCCGATGAAAGCTGAATGGAGTCATTCACTCCTCGGTTTTGAGCAACTCAGAATCGGTGTGATTGCGTTAAGCTGTACTATGAATGTCCTGGTGGTCCATACCAGCAGCTGTCTTCCCTCACAAGGGAAGGTAATCATAACTTCTAGTTAGATTTGATATTTGCCCGGAAGAGGCCTCGGAATTGCAGGAGACAAGTTAAAGAAGTAAGGCTGCTACTTTACAGTGCGCCGAGTGCGGGCGGATGGATTTCGATACAGATGTTTAGCATGGAGACTATGAACCTTTGACCAACGATGACTAACAACGAGATCAATATTCAAAGACTCCTAGCAACCTTCTCCGCCTCCCCTTCATTATTCCCAGAAGTCTTCGATCGATGACTCTCCTCATCGGGGTATTTCGTGTTCTCCCACTTCTCCCAAAACTTGGCTCCACGCATCAGAGACGTGATGTTCTCCCAGATAACGATGAACGCAATGAGCGCCATGATAATAGACAAGAACGAGGTAATACCCAGACCATGAGAAAGCGGAAGACAAATAATGATGATGGCGCAGATCGGCCGCAAGATCAAGCGAGTGTGCTGTTATCATGTTAGCTACAAATATCACTACTGGGACAACATTCAAACCTTTGGTAGCATGAGCGTTCCAAGCGGGTCCTTTGATTCGTGAAGCAAAGCGATGATGTAGAGGCAAAACAGTCCGACACCAAGCCCACCGCAGAGCAGCCACAACTCAGGCCCATGGACTTCGGTCACCTTGGTACTTGTTGCAGACACATGACCAGCGACCAACAAACTCGCAAGCATAGGCAAGTGAATTGTCACCCAAATGAATGAAGCATATATGGAGTGCCTCAGCGGATGGAGAGATTCGAGAGACCCATCGCCATGGATATACAGCCAGTTCAGGCAGAATGCAATGACAAGAGTCCAGATAGCTCTCAGAAGTGGCAGATTGAATCCGATGACAGCTGGAGATCCAACAATTATCTGGTACAGGAATTCTCCCAGCACGATGATGTAGAAAGCGGCGAATCGATCGACCTCGTGGGGAATGTCAACTGCTGTGGTGTATCTCGCGTTCAAGAGCTTCTTGGCAGCCGGAGAGTAGGAGAAAATCCAAATCGATTCTTCGACTGTAATTCCTACTGCAGCAACTGCGATTTTGCTCCTGAATGACAAGTCCTCGATGTAAAGAGGAATGTATATGCAGAGTGCCAAAGTTGACAGGCAGAACCAGAGACGTTGCTGGGCACGGTGATGATAACTTGCGAATGAGTAGATCAAATGAACGCAGTTGGTCGTCAGACGGCCAACCATATAAGCGCCAGCAGTTGCTCGCAAAGCTCCGATATCTTCGTCGACCAGAGTAGCGTTATTTCCGTAGATCACGAGGATGGCCATGATCCAGAGAATCAGAACACGTTGAGCCAGGTCATCGTTGTAGAATGAGTTCATGAGTTCTCTCAGGTCGCTCCAAATGTGCCATGATGGAGCAAGAATCAACTGCATGTCCGTCAGCTACGGTCTCAAGTGTTATTTCGTCTAATTAGTCATCCTCACGATGTATTTCACGACTCCGACGCCGGATGCGTGCTCAGCTAAGTTCTCAGCAAAATTTGCGAGAATTGCGACATAGAGCAGGTCAAGAAAAAGTTCAAATCGTCCTGGAGACCGTGTCAACCATTGTCTTCAAGATTGAGAAACAAATCGTGGAGAATTTTTAATGACTTACCAGCCTGTCGCTCATCCTCCTTGCGCTTTTTCAGCTCCCCATCCTGATACCACTGCAAAGCGAGAGGTTGCCGGAACAAAGCACGGGGAGATGTGACCTTCTGCAGCTGCACATTTTCCGCCATCGTAACATATATTTGTGATAAATCAGGAGTCGAGAAGATGGATTTGTTGACGATTTTGAGGAGCGGGCACCGCTGAGATTGTAGAAGTTCAGGTGCGTGATTCGCCAAGGCGGGATACCAAGGGCTTATTAAGATGCTTAAATGAGGCTATTCCCAAAACGTATAATGTACTCGATGCTTTTGCTGCCAATCGCCTATAAGCGAGCCTTGGTCAACAGCCTCGGCCGGATATTTCCCAGCCCCGAGTTCCTTGGCAACCTTTGTTGACATTACTCCTTGACTCGTTTCACTTGGGAGAGAATAGATGTATATTATCAGCAACGGCGATGCACTTGGCAGGGTTCGAAATTATTTCAATATTTCATGGAGAATTTTGCTTTGGAGGACGAAAACACGTGTATGTTGTAAAATACGATTCAAGGGCATATTCCCCATCCAACTGCTGAACAAAACCTCCAATCTTTCTTAGTAGCAGTCCATAACTCATCAATATTAAGAACTCCCGCTCCTTGCCTAAACAATTGCTCCCAGACTGTATTCCGAACACTCACAGGCCACGAAGGCGTGTCCCAGTAGCGACTCAACAGTCCGGCGTCGCGTGCAGCAGCAGTTTGCTTCTCAACCTTCGCTAGCTGGGAGTGGGTCAGAGAAAACCACACTTTACCAACTGCTTTGGATAAGTCTACACTCGCATAGTAAGATGTTGATGTGGTATATTTTGGTGAAGATTGAGCAGCATCGCCTTCAAGTTCCAGAAGCGGGGCATCGAAGAATACGTCTTGGTGAGGATTCGTGGTAGAATTGTTGACAAGATCGAATGGAGCATCCCCGGTTACCACCTAAAGAGTTAGCAAGTCTCTTGAAGTTCTTGATAGAGGATAGAAAAGTTGTGAAGAAACATTTGTCAAGTAATGATAAACTTACAACGGTGACAGGCCCCATGACTCTTTCATTCCTAGTCATATTCCAGTATGTGAGGTATCGACTCTCTCGTAAAGGCTGCAATTGGTTCTGGAACAAACCCCAAATGTCTGTATCTCTCGGAGAATTTTTGAAGTCGACAAGAAGAACCATGGTTGAGTTGGGGTTTGTTTCGAAAATTCCGTAGATCGGAGCGGTGGCTGGCAGCGGAGTAGCCATCATACCATTCGTTTGGTCGAGGATGTAGACCAGGGGGTCGATATATAAACTCTGGAAGGTTTTCTCTGATCTCAATGAACCGGCAGAGTGACCAACGTAAAGTTCGGTCTTATTTGAGATATCGGACCGTCCTGTGGAAACCCATATGTCTGCCTCAACGCTCGCACATCCTACTGATATAGCGTCTAACAACGGTATTTGTCGCCAATAATCGTTATGACTGTGGCATGTAATGGGAATGATATCGCGGGTGAAATCGCTAGGGAACGGTTGTAATGATTGCCGTGAGGCGAGGGTAGATTGGGACAGAGTTATATTGTTCACGAGGCGGGCAACGCCACTGGCAGGATTGTCTCGGTGGGAGAATCGTCGAAGGAAATTCGTGATGAGAGCGAACCAGGTACTAATCGTGTCGCAATATCAGCTAATGAAGTCTTATAAGTGGACATATTGGACATACATGATCCCCAGAAAAGAAGCAATAGTCAAAACGAGGAAGACTAAAATTGTTCTTCTGGATGGTGTCCATTGCCACCACCTCTTTCGAGATAATAGGGATAATTGATCATCGGAGTATAGCCGCATAGATTTACGGAGAAGCTCTCGTTGGATATCGACTTCAGAGGTCGAGGAAGGCGAACTAGCTCCATGATGCTGTGGGTAGCCAGGAGAAAGAGCTGGAAAATTCGGCGGGGAAGTTAACTCTTCGGAGGCTAAGCTCCAGTGTTTCGACTGCATGTGATTGGGAACCTGAAGAATTTCTAGTGCTGAATTCATTGTGTGAAATTGATGTGATCAAAGTAACAAGATATGAGATGTGAAGGGGTTGATATAGAGGAGAGAGAGAGTTGGAGAATGAGACGACTGCGGTACCATCAAAGTATTTTGTACCTTCACATATCAACATTGACCATTTTCAATTCTTCTGCCTACAAAAGCCCTCCACGTGGCCCTCATAGTATCCAACAAAAGAAGACCCAGTTTGAACTCAGCATCGCCATCCTCCGTTGGATGTAACATGAGGGGACTGTACAACGTCTTTGATCTGGGCCCACGCGGCCCACTTCTCAATTGATATGGGGACCCTGGTTCATGAGAGTGAATTCGTACGGAGAATATTGGTTCATGGTCGATACAAAGTTGCAAGCTTGGAGACAAAACGTAAAATCCTTCAAAATGCGCGAAGGAATGTGATGGCGCAGCTGCCCAAAGCCAACCAACACCTGGCCAGGCCACCCTTGGAAACTACCGAGACAGCTCAACATGTCGCAAAATACTCTCCTCAGAGCTAGATTCCTTTCAAACCATGCTGATTACTGAACTTATTGAAGATAGATGCAATTTTAAACCAGGAAACCAAATTGAAAGTCGCGAGCGGGGCTTTGGAAAGTTTGCGAGCAGGGGTCCTCCACCTAAAACGAAGAGCGAGCAGATGTGAAAAAAGCTTGAATGTGGCAGTGCTGCAAGAAATGTTGTTAAAATACCGGCTATGGGTCCTATTTTCAGCCAAGATTATTTAGATCGTCTGCTTGACCCGCACGATGCTCATGAATTGTTCACGGTAGGATCTGAACGCGGGTGTGTAATTGTGTGATCGCTCTATGCAGGACAGGTTTAACGTGCAGTGTTTAGAAATTTAACAAAATAAAATCCCAGTTAATTACAATAATTGATTTTGAGGTAATGTTTTTACAGTGTATAGCCGCAGCTTATCTGGCTACTCTAGTTCAAATCTCCCCGAGAGAATGAAGTGAGTAATGATTTCTGGGCGGTATTGCAGAGTCATCGCAGCTATAACTTTGTAGTCTATGTGTTATTGAAGTGCTAAATTAAAAATACACTGCATTAATTGAATAGTTTAACCTTCCATGAGAGGAATCAGTCAAGTCGTGGACCTTTTGCAATCTCGCAACATCGGATGATCTCCCAACCTCGTTAAGTAATTACCCAACGAGGATCACTTCTAAGGAATTGCCCCAAATGGGTAATACGATTTATTCCGTACTCGTTGGCCAACCGCGATTGATTTTGCCAGAACTCAGCTCTAGGATTTGCCATTGGACAGGGCTTAGATGCTGTAGCCTGGAATGGGTCACCTACTACTACAATTTCTATCTCCGATCGAGACTATGTTTCATATTTAGAAAGCGCAAGAAAACCTTTTATCTTACCAACTAAAATCCTCAGTTGGTTCTAAAAGTGGCTTGTCACGTTGGATGTGATACGCAATGCCGTAACAGGCAGCACGTTTCGCTTAATCTGGGGGTAAACACACCAGCCTCACCTCATTCAGCAGTTGGTTGGCCTGGGCCCGAGTCGTTTGGTATCGGTACATCTCGGCAAAATCTGAGTTGATGAGGTTTTAGGGCTTTGTGTTATACATTTATTATTTTACCACTGTAATTATCGGTTTTCAATTTCATGACGGCCATTGGCAACCAAGTGATCGTGTCAGCTAGTTGCGGGAGGATCCGCATCCTGCACTATTCCGATCCGATACGAAGTCGTCGCAGTGCTCCAACGTCCTCCTAAAGGTTTCCATTCCTTGCTAGCATACAATACTGCAAATTCCTCTCGTCGTTCTCCCATGAATTTTGTTCTCTAGCCTCTTTGTTTAGACTTATGCTTCGTTTCTTTCCCTTTCTGCAAATATACGAGCCTCGACAAACAACCCTCGCAGTACTGACGAACATAGTGCCTCAAAGCGAGGAACCTACGAGTTCGAATTGCATGGATAGAGAAATAGCGGAGACAAATATGAGGGGCCAGCGGTCCCCGAAGTCCCATAGCAAGTCCGCCAAGTGGGGTTCACGGTCGATCAGTAATCTTTCTTTACAATTAAAGGTCTGCCTAAATATTCACAGCCACCGATACCCCAATTGTCGTTACATCAACAAAATGTACACGAATAACGATAGGGAGGGGCAGTGGAGATAAGCTTCTAGTAGCTAATGTTCCTGCGTCCTTAGAAGCTCGAAGTCGAAGCTTGATTCTTTGGGAATCTTACGACTTGTGGAGAATTACTAATTTATACGCTTGGACGAAGTGGGCCATACTAATAGTCCTCAGGGTCAGGGAATGGAACACGCCCATTGAGAAACAGAGTCGAAGAAAATATCCTCGCTTGTGCTGAATATCGCGACTGCCTGGAGTGGATTGGACATAGATGCAGCGGAGTGCGTGGTCTATACGAGTTGGATCCATACGCTCAAGTCTCTGAGAAAAATTCGAGGATGTATGACTTCCTGACTTTTATTACCGTGGAGGAAACTATGGTACAAATAGATGTATGTATATATCTGATAGGTCGGCCGCGACGCGACAGCCGTCTACCACATGAACCGCTGCACGTTCCCCAGCTCCTGCTTCCACTCAAACCCACGATACAGGAACATATAGCCCGTGACTGCGTTGATACTCAGAAACCACGCGGTTTCAAGCCAAAGTCTATGATCATGACCTTGCCATCCCCAGAACTTAACCCAGGCTACAACTCGGTCGGAATTGTCCTGCGGTCCTGCACGATTTCCTGACTTAAGGGGAGTTGATTGTGATGGTAGCGAAGAGACATTTAATCGCCATATCACCCACGGAATGATGAAGTACCGAGGCTCAACAAGTGGTGCGGTGATGAGTGACAGGGCTGTCGTGACGAGGAGGATGAGAACGAATGACGTCGTTGGCCCTTCGGGGTCAGTGGTAATTTTGCCCTGCCCTCTCACCTGATCATCACTATCCTTTGAATGATTCTTGTATTTGAGAGTATGTGAAGAAATTGAGCTTTGAGAGCCAAGAGTCAGGTAGACGAGATATCCGCAGATGAGATACACCGGTGCCAGGATGTACCGAGCTAACGGGTGCTTGAGAACCGTATATCGGAACACGTAGAACATATAGTGTCGGTTGTCCGCCAAGGTGAAGGGGTGGATGATAGTGTTAAACTTGATGATGACGAGGGTCGTTGCCAGCGCCAGACCAGTGTAGGCTGCGACAAAGATATATTGCCACACCAGCCGGGGAAATAGAGGGAGTGAGACCAGCTTGAGGAGGCGTTGCAAGAAGGTAACTCCAACCGGCGCGATAAGCGGCGCAGAGAAAAATGCTATGAAGGGCCAGATGTAGAGCATCTGGGGGAGGTGGATGGTGGCCACGTGATTTGCTTTATCCCCTGTTGAAAGTCAGCAGGTGTCGAATTTGAGAGGTGGAGAAACGCACCTAGCACAACGCCACCGTTCCAGACTACGAAACCGACAAATGATGCAAGCAGGGCGATATAAGGCCAAATTCGAGTAAATAAGAGGAGGGGTCGAAATATGGCTGCGACAACGATACTGATTGTGCAGAGGATGAAGTCTTGCTAGCATTAGCGATGGAGAACCCGAATGACTGAGAGGGAAGTACGAACCATGAACTCCAGCATCTTTCAACAAGACATCGTGGATCTGGCCACGACTATAGCGTTTGAAATAAAAGACACAGATATCCTTGAACGTATGAGGTGTGCCTTCCGAGGAAGGATCGGGAGTCTGGTTGGTATCAATCGTTCTCACCAATTCCAACCCTCCCATGAAAACAGCAACCCAGAAGATATTCGTCTGTCTCATCCAAAGAGCAACGATACCTGTGAGGTACAACCAAATGAGACCTTTAGATGTATTCTGATAAGCCCCTCTTCTTTCCAGAAATAGTCGATATACCCGCAGTACGACGCAGGTCGATAAAACATCTGTGTAGAAGAGACCGGAAAAGAAGA
The DNA here is from genome assembly GCA_017366145.1 of Cadophora sp. M221. Classification (NCBI taxonomy): domain Eukaryota; kingdom Fungi; phylum Ascomycota; class Leotiomycetes; order Helotiales; family Ploettnerulaceae; genus Cadophora; species Cadophora sp. M221. The sequence goes on from JAFJYG010000551.1 coordinate 10,972, forward strand.
AGAGGAGTGGGAACAAGGCGATATTCAGGGCAGTGTGTATCTCATCTGGAGAGATTCTTTGGTATGCATAAGCCCAACTTTGCATTCGGAATGCCATAGATGCATTGCGAAGTTCTGGCGACGACCCTCGACTTCTTGTCCGGGCGAGAAGGGCTCGGCAGTCGCAGGCGTAGGAGAATACCATGATGAGAGCGAATACATTGAAAGACCGCAGCACTACTGGAGAACATTTTCCATATGTAGAGATTTTGGCATAGAGTGTCGAAAAGATGTACCTCTTCGATGTTAGTTTGGGATTCCCAGGCTGAAAGCTCATACGCACAGTCCTGGAGGGGTAGTGAGCTTGGGATCCCAGACTTCGTATCGCCCATTACAATAAGCCTGAGCCTGAGGAATATGAAACACCTCATCCTAAAACTGTAATCAGTCAAACCGTTCTTCATGGGAAGAAGGAACTGAACGAACCAAGTACGGCTCTCGAACAATCTTGGTCACATGACCGAGCCAGAAATTGGCCAGGCCGTACAGAGCCACGTAGGCAAGGAGTACGGACACTTGAAATGATTTGAGTAGTCGCAAAGGAGAGAATGGTGTGTCTAGCATGACGAGCGAGCCTGCGACCCAAGCGAGGGCTTTGTTTGCCCACGGCAATGACATCGTGGAGGCCAACATCGTGAAATGAACACCTGTCGTTGTGAAAGGGATTGTGGCCTCAGGACCCGTGAGCCATGAGGAAGCGTGCAGTCGTGAGCTCTAAATATCTTTCTCTTCAATGGAGAAATTCCGAAGACGAACAAATTGTGCCGTACCCTGTTTATTGCAATTCTGAGGGAAGATGTAAAGATGAGAAGAGGCTTCGCTTTATTGGGGTGCAAGGCAGAATCTCGGCCAATGAGGGGCGGTAATGCGGCTGATTAAGCAGGCTGAGAATAGAACCACCAACTTTCCAACTGAGACCGCTTCAAACATACCTAGTAATATTTCAAGAAGATCGATTGAAAGGTGGTGGGTTTTCTAATTATAGATTAGTAAGGAGGATTTGTAAAAGAGATGTGTTTCACAAAAGATGTCTCGAGAAGACGAACTCCACTGAGCAGGCTGAGGCCAGGTGAGTAGCACGCAACGGACACAGAGCTGGTTGGAACAAGTTGAGGCTAGTAGTAAATTCATTTGGGTATTAAAATTACAAAATACAAGATATGCGTCCAAACTACTCTTGCCCAATAATTACACCATTCGGTAACTCCAGACCGATGGGCAAACCTTTTGTGAATTTAGCACTGAACTCTTCCCCCCTCTTCAAAGCAAGTTGCTCCTCAACATCCATAGGGATATCATAACTAGATTTAAGTCAGCTTGGGATAAAGAAAAATCAGAATCTATGGACTTACGCATTCATCTCCTCGATTGTGAGTTTGGCTTTCTCATCCTCAACTTTGTATGTTGCGATGTTCTTGTTCGCTGAGAAACCTGCAAGTGGGCGTGTTAGTGAGATGCAAGCCAAAATGTTGAAATTTGCAGGAATCATACCAATTCGCTCGTTGATGTTGTATGCAGCACGGGCAGCGGCGGATTGAACCCGAGTGACTCGCGGTAACCGGATGGTGTTGTAAATTGACAGACTCTCGTCGATATCCCCACGGAAGTACTTCTTGCTGAAAATGACACCCAAAGCTCCTGCATCTTCGATTGCCATGCAGGCTCCCTGACTTTGATGGGGCATCATCTGGCAAAACTATCAGCACAATTCGCTTAATTCGTTCATTGTAACTTACAGGATGGCCAGCATCACCTAACAGACACACCATGTTCTTGTTGAGGTATGGGTAGGGCTTGCTATTCTGCCGTCAGAAATGTCCATTTCGATGTCCAGATTAAATGGATTGAACTTACTGCATCCACAACCGCCATGGCTGAACCTCGATACCGATCGCAAGGTGTGCCTTCACTTGAGCATCCAACTCCGGATATGGAGCAAGCAGCTCCTCAATAGGACGATCTTCGCTTCCCCAACTCTGGTTGATGTAATCACCCTTGTCGCGAGGAAAGAAACAGTAATACGACAACAGCTTGCCACCATTGCAGGGAGACAAAACGATCTTGTCCCACTTGCCTTCCTGGCCACCCCAGTACTCCAAAGCATCATTCTTGGAGTAGTCGACCAATCCTAACCTGACAGCATCCTCGGTCATGACGTTCGCGTGAAGACAGCTCTGATCTGAAGGTGTCTTGCTGGGAGTGATGCCAAGAACACCTCTCACTACAGATCCGATGCCGTCAGCGCCGACAATCAGATCATGAGTGACTTTAACGCCATTCTTGAATGTGATAGTGCCTGCTGCGAGGTCGATATCTTGGCACTGCTCAAGTCAGAAATCGAAGCAAGTAAAAGTTAGGAACTGAGCAGGGAGATTTCTTACAGCATGATTCACAAGCAACGTCGCCGGTGTTCCCTCCCCCTCATCCTGTAAAGCACAGTCCTTGAGCATGGAATGCATGTACTGGCGATGGAACATGTTATACACATATCCCCACTTCTCCTCATAATCATCCAGATCATACACACTGACAGGCTCGCCCGTTTTCCAATCCCGGTTGATGAGTTTCTTCAGGATGACCGGGTCACCTTTGGCTACATCCACTCCCCACTCGTGCAGCCATCTAGTTCCGTTCGCCGCGCATGACACTGAAGCCCCGACTTCTCCGGCAAAGTCGTGTTTCTCGTATATCGTTACTTCGTGACCTGAACGGCGAAGTGCAATGGCGACGCAAAGCCCTCCAATACCACCTCCAATGACGCCTACATTTAGCCGTCTCCAGCCGCCGAGATCGTTAGAACCCATTTTCTGATACAAGTTTGAAGCTGATGTTCTTGTTGGATTGTGGCGGAAGTCTTTAAGGTCAGAGACACCTCGGTGTGTTTTGGCAGTTGGATGTGATGGTTTCACTAAGTCGATGTATATAGAGATTTGGCCTGTGTTCCGATCGAGCACTTCATATATAATAAAGACATCTTCTCAAAGATCATCTATGCCGACTTGAGGCGGTTTGACGCGGATAGATAGCACTGCAAAGCAAACTCAGTTGGAACATACCCGACCGGGCTGCCCGGCGTCATAGAATCCAGGCAGTTTAGAGCCATGCTGCGCCGTCATAGGTGGTTGGTCCGCGAGCTTAGGAAGGCGGTTGCTTGTCAAGATGCCCTGTAGTTGAAAGTGTAATTGTTGCTTGCGGGCATGGTCATCGCTGGTGCTCTACCCGTTCATGGCGGCTAATGCACCTTCAGGGGCGGCAGTGGCCCATATCCCCCCACCCATTGATCAAACACGACACGGATCAGCCCGGCAGAGATAACGGAAGCGGAAGCGGCTTCATATTGGAGCACTGCGGCATCCAGCCATGATTGAAAATCGCGACGGGGATAAGTTTGGGTCAAGTCACATGCTTCGTCAGGTGTGATTGATTATTGACCTTCAAAGCCCTTTCACTACAGAGCGGCTAGTAGGCACCTCTGAAATCCCACGAAACGCATCTCATTCTCCTCTCAACGATGGAGGATAGTCGTCAGAATCGCCAATCCATCATACTCCCCCACTGAGTCCCTTCCGCGCAAGATCAACGCCCCTTTCCACCTCCCTTGACAAGTCAATATCCCAGATCCAATTCATCCGAACATCAATATTCGCTCTCATCTTTTGCAAGTCCTTTCCAATCCCCTCTCCTCCAAACCCCCAAATCTCCATCGCTTCCCTGCTCGTCCGCGTAACTTCCTGGGTCCGCTTTCGTCTCACCTCATCATAAGCTCGGAAACAGGCTTCGATCTTCGCATTCCAATTCTGGTTTCCGGATTTCTCACTATTTGCTGGCTCGGTCTGAGTTTCGTTCAGCAACTGGCCTAAGATACTGCTGAGGATAAAAGAGTCTTCAAATCCCATTCCTGCTCCCTGACCTTGGTGCGGGGTCGTGGCGTGCGCTGCATCTCCTAGTAATGCGACTCGTCCCTTGACGTAGGTTGGAGCTGGAAGGTGATCATAGAGGGCCCATCGCTCTACACGTTCAATATGAGACAAAAGATTTGTGAGAGGTTCACCCCAATTTTCGAAGTCAGAGAGCATTGTTTCCCGAGTGACTGGTTGTAGCCAGCTCTGTTCGTGCTGGATTGAGGAATCGGCAGATGAGGAAGAGATGTGCTTGGCAGCGACGACATTAATCAAACTGCCCTTCTCAACCGGGTAAGCTATTATGTAGCCGTCTTGGCCAAGGAAAACATTGGCCTTGCCGGGATTGATGGTGCTGGAGGTAATTTCAAGGAATTTGGCACGAGGGAACATCCCACGATAGCCGAAGTCGTTGGCAAACACTGGACGACAGATTCTTTGATCTTCGATGTCGGAAAGAACATACTGTTGCCGAGCAACGGATTTGATGCCATCGCAAGCTATAACAGCGGAGGCCAGCGCAGAGGTCCCATCAGCAAACTTGAGGTAGAGTTTGCTTGTGGATGGCACTTCTGATATCGAGACCAAATTCTTGCCAAATGTTGTAACAGATGGCGGGACCAATTTGATGAATTCGTTGAGGAATTTGGCTCGATGGACACATGCTCGGCCAGGTCTATTGGATCCTGTGTGGCAGATTGTGGTGATCAACTTGTTGAAACTGACGAAAAGTCAGAATGATGACACTCTTCACAACGAAGTGCGGTCGTCCATTCGAGATTTGAGATCTTGAAATTGAGCTAGATGGCCCACACTTACTCATCCTTTTCTCCCACTCTTACCTCCATCCACTCCTCCTTTCCAGGTCCCTCTCCATCATCATCCAAACCTTCATTGTACGTGATACATTTCTTCAACGCCTCCTTGATTCTTGGATCGATGAGTTCGAGCGCTGCAATACTGTTCGGTCCAAGTGAGATACCTGCTCCAATTTCTGCAAAGGCAGAAGCCCCTTCATATATCTTGTGAGGTATCCCTTGTCGGGTAAGTCCGATAGACAAAGTGAGACCAGCCAAACCGCCACCGATGATGGTGATTGATGATTCCTCGGGACTTGACATAGCCGCGGTTGGCATTGAAAGAAGTCGAAAGGGAGATGTCAATTGGGCTGAGATATTTCAAATCTCATTGACGAGCCTATTTGTCGTGGTTGCGAAAAGTGTACTACTGAAAATAGGCTATTTGTACTATGCACAGCACGACTGGGTACCTAACTAGGTAAGCAGTCAGCATGTGGGTGCGACCAACAAAAACATCATTTCCGACGGCCCCAAGTGAGGGCTAGAGGACAAGCATTGTGCTTGCATCCTTCTCTGCATGCGGTGAGGCTAGATGATTGGACATCGCAAGAACTAAATCCTGGGATGGATGCAGTTGCCAAGGGTAAACAATGTTCGCTGGCATCCACTTGTGGTCCCAACTTCTTCTCAAGTGAGCATGAGAGCAACAGGCGTGATAACTTCACATAAAATGGCTTTTCGTCAGAAGACAACCGTCCCAGAAGAATTTTTTTTTTAAAAAAAAAATGAACCTTTTGTATGCCAAAGATAGCTTTTCAGGAATGAAGTGAGACGTGAGGGAGGAGAAGATGATGAAGCGCGTTTTCAGACTAAGCCTCATTTGATTGAAGAATCACCTGACTTGTCTTGGTGATTTGTACCCCGCAGGTTCTGGTTCAGATCTGCTATATTTCAACAACAAAGCTTTGCGTAGGTTTTCACTTGATAATCAACATTGAAGCTGTTTCGATTGCGGTTCTTACCAAATCAGTTGTATAATCCGAGGCGTCTGACGCTCGAAAACTACGGCTGCAATCTCACATATAATTTACCTCCATCTACCCCCTCCCTCAACATGCTTTCCTTCCTCCGCGCCACGGCTCCTCCTCGAACAAACAATGCCACCAACAACCCCATCATCTACGAAGGTGGTCTCTCCTCGATGAAATTCCACGCACCAGGCTCTCAATTCATCATGACACACCAATTGCCGCCTGTCTCACCCAAGAATGGGACAACCATCATCCAGCCACCCTTCCATTTCCACATCCACCAGACAGAATACTTCAACCTCCGGTCCGGAACTGGGAATTTCTACCTCGGCATCGACCCAAAGCCATTCATCACTTTATCAGACAAACCCGATGCTCCAAGGAAAGCCTCCATCCCGGCGGGGAGGTACCATCGATTCGAGAATGCCTCCAAGACCGAGGATTTGGTGCTCGATATCCATCTCACACCAGAGGATTACGAGAACGAACAGCGCTTTTTCCGTAATTTCTTTGGGTATCTGGATGATTGCAAGAAGGCAAAGACGGAACCTAGTCTCTTTCAGTTGCTGGTGTTTCTGCATAGTGCTGATACGCCGTTGGCGCTGCCGTTGCCGAACGAGTGGTTGGGAATGATTGTCAGCCGGGTATTTCTTGTTGTCGTTGCTTTTTGGGGGAAGTTTATCCTGGGCTATCAAGACAGCTATGCGGAGTATTATGAGGTGGGGAAGTCGAAGTAATGTATTTCAGTGGTTTTGGATATCATGAAATAACTATGAAGCAATCATGGATGCTTGAGTTATGATCTTCTGGATAGTCTCTTGCTACTGCCCACAAGAATTCCACTTATTCCAATCGCCCCAGTTGCTTCCCATGCTTAGAGTAAGTCCCCTTGAAGTGCAGAAAACCAACTCCAATAGATACAAGCAAGACACTGGCTGAGGACATACTCCTCCAAACAAATTTCATCGTCATCCAATCCAACAACATTTCACATCCCCTCAAACAATCCCCTTGACACCGCCTCATTATCAAACGTGAAGTTCTCCGATATTTGCAAAGCAAAAGTATCCCAATCCGCCGTAAGCACATCCGCATTCTCTGTGGCAAACGGGAACTCCGAGTTCCACCAATTCTCAATACTATCAGCATCAATTCTCGAGAAATCGGCATCAGCCGAGATCGGACTAGTTTGTTGCTGTTGCTGGTCATTCTGTACATCGAGTACAAGGATCCGGTCTACGTATTGACTGGTTGCTCGTCTTCTCTCCTGTGCGATTTGTTTTCGGCGTTTGACGATAGCTTCGGAGAAGCTGCTTAGCACGTCGTGGTAGTGCTCGGCTTGTGGGCTTTGGTGAGAGAGCTTTTTCAATACGTCTCGGACGCCTGTGAATGCATTCTCAACTTCGGAACTAACTTCGATGTTGGCGAATAGTGTGAAACCTAAGACGAGACCGGCCGCGAAGATCCAGGCTCTGGAGATTCAATGTCAGCTCCTGCACGTTTCAGAGCTGCGATCGTGGGGTTCTTACTTCAGAATGCACATATTGTCGATGATCAAGCCAGCTGACATGGCATTCTGACAGGTCTGCGCCATATAAACTGCTACATCAATGGAAACTTGAGCCAAGTCCGACAGATTTGCAGGTTCTGAACTCGTCCCAGTATTTGACTTTGATGAAAGTCGAGACATCAAGTATCGTATCAGGAATGGCCTTGTCAGAAGCATGACAGTGAAATAGTACAAGCAAGCTGTGTGTATGTTTCCCAGTACCTTTTCATGCTCCAAAGAGCCGATTGATGTTGCAACAGAGCATATGCGCATCTCTGGGGAGAGATTGTTCGCACTCCAGGTGCTCAATTTCTGAAGCAACGCCTGCGTCGATTCAGAATTGAGCGTTGTTTGTTGACTGATGTACTGGAGGACTTCTTCAATGATTGAACAAATCTCAAAATTCGCATTTGTGGCTGTCTGTAACACAGCATGGTTACCGCTGTTTATTTTGGTGATCGCCGTATCTGGCCGTGTTGAGAGGGACGCTGATGGCCTTGCCAGGATAGAACTTGTCATCACATCTAGTATACGCAAGCTTTTCCACGTTCGCAAACTATAAGCAAGTCAATTGTTGATTTCTAGCAAACCCCCCCTCCCGTTTGAAGCATACCGAAGACTTTTCTCGGACCGAGAGAGAGATGAATATTGATCTGCATCATGAAGCCCCAACGCATGAGCCGCCCTCGCCGCGATGCCCAAGTACATGAAGGCAGCGTTTCGCCGACAAGCTCCGAGCAGATAAAATGCCATCAGCAGGAAAGAATGGATCAGCCTGATGCTTGGATCTTCAAGCATCCCTTCAAACGCAATTCGCTGACCATGGGTGAAGTATCTTTGGGAGTAGTTCAAGCTGAGAGGACTGGATACTCGGCATTGGCCTCCGATAGCAAAGACGAGATATAGTAACCCCTTGCTCTCGTTTATGTTATTCATGTCGGTGAGTAGTTCGTATACTTCAGACCTCGTATACAGGTCTAGTATACCACTCGACTAAACTTGTCAGTTTGCGGCGCTTGGGGTAGTCCGGAACAACTCACCGCCAGGAAGAAGTTATCAACCAAGACTCGTTTCTGTTCAACATCTTCCTCGAAATCAGGCAGCCCTTCCCCGGGAATTTGAGCTTCAAGCATGACATTGCCAAGTCTATTCTCTGTGAAATGGGATGGGCCCATATGCTTGGAGAGGATTTGCCGAAGGAACTGTAAGAATGCGAGTGCTGCAGCATTTCCGACGTAGACTACATTTGTCAGCTACCTTCAGCATTCATCGAATATTCACCCACCTTTCTCCCCTTTAGAATTAAGTAGCAGTCGGCTTCGAGGACCAGAACTCTCCTCCCCCGCAGTAGGGTCAGCAGGATAGCCACCCGCATCAAAATCAGATCCGATGTTAGTATCAATCACACCTTCGCCATCATGAGCACTGAATGCGTAATCGTCGTCTACCGACGCAGAAAACCCCGGATCTTCGACACCTGGTCCATTGTTGATCTCATCCCGGACAAGCCGGTGAGAAGTCTCGCTGCTAAGTGCACCATGTTGAGCCACAAAGTTTACTGTTTCCGAATTTTGGGATACTGTAGCATGTTCATCCAATTGTGAAGCTGTGTGAGAAGTCCGCCGTTTCTTTTGTCTCCCTTCCGTGTAGATACAGGCTTGCTCGGAACTTCGTCGGATGCAAGGCGAACATGGAGTTTTGGAATCACATCGTTTCTTGGATGATTTGCATGGTATACATGCTTTCACTGCCCGTTGGCGGTCTTCGATCCGTATTCGAGGCCGTGGCATACTGTCTTATGCTTATGCCATGCGCAAATGAATCCTATTTGTAATAGAAAGTGTCTGGCGGGGCCCTCTAGGTCAGTCCCGCAACGACTTGGGGAAAGGGGATGTGGATATCCCACTTTCGAATCCTGGAGTATCAACACCTCGAAAGCATTGCACTTGTGAAATCCGTATCGATAGTTGATTCGATGGGGATGATTTGAGAGGCGAGATGATTTCAGGTTGCTGTTGTCGATGGGAATGGACTTTGAGCTGGATGTTGAAGATATTGAGAGAAGGGAGAGTTTGGTGAGGGGATTCGGATAAGTGTCGGCTATGTACCTATTTTATCGTCCATACTCGCTCATACGTGTGGTCGCGTATAGTTCATACTAGGACACCCTTCAACCCCCAACTTTGCAGATTTTCCATTCAATCATCATTTGCACCTCGTTCACGATTAGAACAATATATTGAACTGATTATAAACCTGATAACCTCAAAATTAGATTGATTCTCTAAACTAAAGCTCCACGCTGAAGCATTCTTGCAATTGCGTTCACCCATTGGCCAGTCCCGACGAGGACGACGAGATGCGGCATACACAGAGGGCACCCCGGAGCTGTAAAGAGTGCTCTTCTAGGAAGATCAAGTGTGATAAAGGAATTCCATGTAAGCCTTGTACGAAAAGGGGTCAAGCGGCAAGATGTACTCGGGAAGTTGTTCTCGTTCGAGGGGTGGTCACAGTGTATGTCATGCATCCTGCGTATCCTGGGTGCTTCAGAATGACAAACTACTTACTCCAATCTATGACAGGGCGAGAAGTGAAGGAAGCCGAGCTCATTTACCAAACTACTCAAGTGATTTGACACCTCGTAAGCACAGCATATTTCCCAAGTCTGGTCCAATGTTCAACTTTCACAGGTCAAGATAAATGGTCAGCGCCTAGCGACCTTTCAGCAGACGACATGATCAACCATCCCCAGAAGCTCATGTCTCTGGTCTTCCCCAGTCAATTCATCTCTGTTGTTCAGACATGGGATGACATTTTGGTACCGAGTCGCTCGCAGAGTATGAAGCTGATCCAGCATGGCAAGCTGTGGACCTCCTGGATCCACTGCGCTATCAATTACAGGCAGTTCGAAGCTGCGCATGATGAATTTTGGGACTTTCTGGAATCAGGTGGCTCGATTAGAGAACGGAATGCATCTTGGTTGGCTATTTATTTTGCTCTCCTTGCGGTGAGTTGAGAGAGGCTAGGAACTGGGACGAACTCTGCTGACACAGTCACAAGGCAGCAATTTTGACCAGTGATGAAGACAATATGGATCCAAGTATATTACCTCACAGTAAGCGATCGAAAGACCAAGGAGCTTTTCAGAAAACTGAGTTGAACAGTGTCCGGCAACCTGAACTCGTTGATGCACAACTGGTACAGCGCCAGTCTGTATTGTCTCGAGGTCGCAAATTATACCAGAAGTAGCGAGTTCATGCATGTCCAAGCTATCGGTATCCTTCAAATGTGTTGCAATGCCGTTGGGGATATAGTCTTTCGTAACAGAATGATGGCCATAGGATTAGGGATCGCCAATGATCTTGGACTGCCATACAAGGTTGGTGCCGAACATTCCCTGGTCGATGCAGAAGTTTCGAGGCGATTATGGTGGGTGTTCGTGATAGGCGAATGGTTTGTCCCCAAGTTCATGATATTATTCCCCGTGCTGTTTTACTTATTTGATCATAGGTTAAATCCTGCGACACATCGGCCGAGCATTTCAGAAGAACATTTTGACATGGCCCTCCCGCAACCACTTGATGACAATGACTTAGAGAGAGGTGATATTTCGATTGAAATATCCCCCAATATGGTTTCGCCTTGGTGGTATCACGTCATTTTATGCAAAACTGCACTGGTGCATCGTGATTTCACGCAAGGCATACGCAAGAAAGACACCGATCTCGAAGTTCTAGTGAGGATAGCCGATGAGGGCTTGGCAAATATCATCGAGTCGCTTCCAGATTACCTTCAGCCCCTAGAAGAAGGCTCGCCACATTCCACCGACCTCGAAGATCAGTATCCTTGGATCAGGTGGCAGAGAGTAGATTTGATCATGATTTTGCTACTCTTACGATCCAGGATCAATTACGAGTGTCGGGGATTCTGGTCGAATTCCCCACCGACATCCATGCCCCGCAGAGCCTTGTGCCTGCAGTCTGCCAGGTCTGTCATCATGCTCTTGGAGTCGGCAGATATGCCCATCTACCAAAGACGATACATGCATGCATGCCCAATTAGCCTCTTATCTACGAAATCCGCTAACTAGAACTTGTAGGACATACACTTTACGTCTCTACGGTGCTGGTTTGATCATCGCATCAGAAATCCCCCGTTCAGTAGGCGAGGATGAGTCTTCTGATTTGCTCAACAGCTTGCTAAGTTGTATACAACTATTGGAGCAGTCCAAGAATCTCAACATCGTCGCAGAAAAGGCTGTAGAGCATCTAAGATCATTTCTGCTGCGTATCAACGACCGATAGGTTCGGGCACTTTGTCTCTCTTTGATACAGCAAAGCTAGCGAATAAAGGATCTTTTTTTAGACTTATTACGACTTTACAACATTGTTAAAATTATTTGTATTTATTTTTCTTGTCCAAACTAACGTTTCTCCCCAACTCTAAACGCCAGTGAAGTCAAGCAGCGGCGATGTCAGGAACGTTCCGCCTAAGCGAGTCCCATGTAAACAGCACAACGTCACGATAATAATTTGTCGGAGTGAGTCAAAGGCAATCTAGGACCTGGGAATTTTGTTTTTTGACATCTATAAAGGAGAATATTCGTCTCTCCTGGTTATATAACGATCATAGGTTTCTGCTAGTGGTGATTCTCTAATCCGGTAACATTGTGGTCTCCGTTACATCCAAAAGTCTTGCTCTGATTTTTGTGCGGCAAATCCAGAGTTCTCAGATTCTTTCCGTGGAAATCGAGGTGGGTACTCACACACCCTACTTGTGATGCCAACCAAAATGCAATAACAGAAGAGCTGTAAAAGGTAGAGGTGAATCAAATTCTTCCGACTATGCCACTCAAGGGCCTCCGGAGAAACTATAAAGCCTCGGAGAAGGAAGTCTTTGCCTTTCATTTTCCCCTCACCAAAAACAAATAACATTTTCTACACCACCCATTCATCACTTGATCCTCAGAAATACAAATCAGATAAAGCAACTGCGGCTCAAACTTGTCCGCTCGGACCGAACCGTCGAAACATCACTGCCGGCGAACCTCTTTCCGTTCCTCCCAAACAATATTTCGAGTCTCGCAGAGCTTAAGCAATCAAATACAAAGAAAACGAAGGTCTTTTTAGGTATCCGCTATGCCATGGTTTACTGAATGGAGGTGCTGCCGTAAGATCCCCCTCCACCATCACTGCTTTTACCGCTCCATATAATCCGAGGCTCTCCTCCCCCATGTTGAGAAGATAAAACAGTAATGCTAACCCGCTTATCTTCTCCCAGGCTGCCTCCAGCTGAATCTTGAACAAAATACCCAGTGTCAGTTCTCCTGTTCTCACGTAATGGGTTCTCCAATCCCACTACCATGGGGGGACAGGTAGTCTGTAAATGTCGGTGGGAAAGAGTGTGGAGAGGTGATCAATTGTGAAGTCGCTCATGGAGAAATGAGGAAGGGGGCAGGGGGTTAAGGGGTCAGCAGGACGGTGCTCGGCTAGCGATGGTAGCGTTATTGGGATTTTCGCATTGAGCATTTTTCAAACGCGTAATGTTATGTAGAGTTGACAAGAACACGAGAATGTTGCATCGCTTTGCGCCTGACTGTCTCGAATGAATATTAAGCCCAAGCCACACTTTCTTTTCTTTCCTGGTTTCTCTTATCTTGCTCCAAAATCCAATGCCTACTTCTCAGGTGGGTAAACAACAATGCGATCTAAATCTGCCCCTTTGTAATCAAAGCCATTCCACAATCCTCTGACCGTGATGGTGTTCCTCCTGCCTTTCTCGAGGGTAAGTTGGAGCGGAGTGGATAAGATGATGCCTTTGTGTGTGTCGCGCTGGAAGAGGGTGTGCACGGTTGAGGTGTCGCCGTTGACGACTACGCTGGAGATACGGCGAAGTTGCCAGGTTCCCCCAATACGATCGGGTGTTCCGCCCGCTATTGAACTTTAGTGACTGGATTGAGATTACGGGTAGATAGGGAATTCTATGAGGAGAATCAAGGGGAGAGAAAGTGCACGAGGAGACTTACGCTGGTCACCGAATCCCATGTCATCAATGTCTGTGGACGTGGTTAGCGAGAACGCCAGAAGGAGCAGTTCGGTTGAAGGACACACTTTGGTGGTAGAATGACACCCATTGAGGTTTACCGGTACCCTCAATACCTTCAAACGTGACACTGCTGTCGTTACCGTAGATTCCGGTGACGATCACGCCACCACTCGCGAAGTTCTGTTGTCAAATTAGCATTTTCAAATGTTCAAAGACTGGTACAAAATAGACTCACGGCTTCTTGTTTGAAAGCATTTCCAGCGACAGTAGCGTCTTTAGCATAATAAGTCTTTCCTTCAATGCCTCTATAATCTCCAGTTTTACTGCGACGAGATAGTGAGTATTTTTGAAGTATGGTAAGCGGATGGGTGGAGGATTTCAGAGGCGGAACGTACACATTCAAATCATAGACATCATACCAAACAACATCTAGTGTCTTTTTCCTGTCATCAATTTCTATTGGAAGCCAAATGTATCTGCTTTCCCAAAGGGAGTTGGAGTCCCACTACAAGAATCGCTGTCAGAATTTCGCCCGTAGGGTAGATGGTAGACGTGAGATGAGGGCCCATACCTGATCACCAAGATACAGATAAGTCGTCTTCTTTGTACCTTTTATTCGCAACGAGAATCCGGACTGCGAGCTATACGTCCTAGTGTTCAACGGCGAAACGATGAACGGCTGAGACCAGGGCCCGGCAAGCGAATCCGCACGGAAAGCAACAACATCTACGCATTTTATCAACCACATATCCAGTCCAAAGTCGCTGTAATCGAAGCCCAAACTTACTGTTCGGTCTATAACCTGTCTTGTGGCTCATCAAAGCATAGTAACTCCTCTCAGTCTGAATAATCGTGGGTGCCTCCAGATCGTACTTGTCAAACCGGTGTACGACCGCATCCAAATCTGTGAGTTCCTTGTTGAAGCTCGTCAGGTAAACATCTCTGCCCTCTCTACGGTCGCCATTGGAGTAAAGAGAGTATGAACGCCCGTCTTTATAATCTGTGAAGATCCCGAAGTCTTGAGACCAGTTTCCGAGAGGGGAGGTGGCGTTCACGAAACTGTATGGTCCAGCAATGGTCTTTGACGTAGCGAGACCTTGGAGGAGGAGACCGTAAGTCGAGTTATCAGCGTGCCACCACATCTAGGCCATATTAGAATAAGTTGAGAATAGAATGCGGAGATGTTGACAAACATGATATTGCTCCAGAGCCTCGCTGTAAACAACTTTCGGGCGCTGGATAATGCTGCTTGGGTCGATATATGGATGACCCTCAATTGGCTCTTAACAAACGAACCGAATTAGCTCTCATTCCAAGGCTCTAAAATGAACTAAATGCCTATATTTCTAAAATGTAGAAAGAATTAAACTCACCAAGCGCAAAGCCATGGTGTGTCCAAGTTGCCAGATCCTCGGAGCTGTAAACCGAAACACCACCCCCTTCTTCCTGTCCTTGGACCTTATATTCGCCAAACCACCAGAAAGTGCCATTCTTGTCAACGGTCACTCCACCGGCATGCGCATTGACCAGATCGCCATTTGTGTCTCTCCATCTGGCGCCTGGGACGATGTACTTCGCCGTCGCTGCGCCGAGCAGGAGAGACGTGACAAGTTGAGAAAAAAGCATCGCGACAAGCCCGTCCGATCTAGGAAATAGTCAAAGACAAAGTCGTGAAACACAAACCGTATGAGAGATTTTATCTTCCTTTCTTATACATCGTTAAATTAAAAAGTCGTCACCGGTGGCTTTTGCCCCGAGTCCATATCCAAGCAATGCCAAGTACCTGCATGCGGGGAGTGCGGGGAATGGCAGATTTATATTTCTCCGTCCACTTGAGAAGGAGCAAGCGCACCAGTACTATTGTACTTGTGCCTGAATTTAAGCTGTGGCGTGCATGTTCCTCGGGATGGTTACGCCGAGTAAAACATTGAGGATGATGGATGCATTGTAGGAAAGGATATGAGATATAGAACCAGTGAACTATAAAAATATTGAACCTAGAACATGCCAGAAATAATAGTATTGTCTGGATAAAAACGAGAAGTAGAAATTACGATCATTACTAATGACAGCAAACACAAGAAAAGGCAATTGAAGTCTGAAAGAAATCCAACCATGTCGTTCAGACCATATGCACTTTGCACATATGAGCAAATTTGACGTCATCGGACGAAAATGCCAATACCAGAAAAGCAGAATGAAGCAACTCCGGACAGAAGGATAAGCACGACGAAGAAATATCGAGATTGCCTCGCTGGAGTCATGACCGAGAGTTAACAAATAAGTCGATGAATGCGAGACGATCCCTGTTTTGGCTCATAAATATACCTCATTCTCTCATCTTGACTAGCTTGGCAGACCCTCCCCCAAGAAACCCCCGCCATCAAAGTCCGGGGATGGATCAAGAGTGACAATCACTGGCGATTGCCTGAATCCGACGGAGCTTATTCGTAACATTTCTTCATGATTCGAATGAATATCAAAAGGACCAGAGTGCACCCATTATAAGACAGCATCAAGAACGATGCACGGCATCCCGAAGTGTACGGAACTCAGCAGTACAGGCACAGTACAAAAACAATACTGGAGGAGATCCCCGGCGAAGAGAATGACTATATAATATATTTCAATTATCGCCACAGGCTGACAAGACAACGACAGGAGCTGGTCCTACATCGAGCAAGTAATCGTCGTGTCCCTCCCTCTCTTCCTTTCTCTCGGATGTGAGAGCGAGAGGTGCAGTCCGACAAGAGAGCTCAAAAATGCCACTACAATGTTGAAATCAGAATACGACATAGAAAACTACTGGAATAATGCCATTCTCAGTCGATTATCAAGACAAAAACCTGGGCCCAGATTCGTATAACTATCAAGGAGAAGAACGTCGAATGCTAGCGCATCATAGGGAACGATTTCATGGCTAAAGCTAATGGACGAATATACTCGAACAATAAACGAAGATGCCTAAATATTGCAAGAGAATATATTGATCAGGAGAGGGAAAGGACTTTGTAGCTTTGTAGGAGTTGAAGCTCGCAATGTGGAAAGTGCATCCACTAGAACCGCTGGATGCTTGCTTCGATATGTGAGAAGGAACGAACCTGAGGTATTTGAAAGCAGCTATAGAACACTTCAAATGATATCTCCAAACTCATATTTCCAAAGGCAAGAATCTTAACATCTTTAAGGTGACTCATGTGAAGAGACTGCTAAGGTAAGTAGTGCTTCAACGGACTTGAAGTGACTCGATCGATTAGCGCGCTTCACGATGCCGCGCTCGCCATCTCGCATCCAACGTCGTCCCTCCTCCTCATCTTCCGCTTCTTCTCTCTCTAGGAACAACAATCGTGGATCCTCAACTTCATCCATGCCAAAGAAGCGGTTCACGTCGCAGTACTCGAGGCCTCCAAGCACCGTTCACCCATCTCTAAACTCGACTGCGACGAGTTCGAGCTCGTCAAACCGTACGTCGGGCTGATAATTACCCCGCCATTCTATCTTCAGAAGAACTGACAGTTTCCATGCAGACAACGATGCCCAGCCCACGGTAAACGACCTCATCTCCTCCCTCCGCAGATCCAGTATATCCTCCAAACCTGCCACGGCGACGGTGA
Organism: Cadophora sp. M221; assembly: GCA_017366145.1. Classification (NCBI taxonomy): domain Eukaryota; kingdom Fungi; phylum Ascomycota; class Leotiomycetes; order Helotiales; family Ploettnerulaceae; genus Cadophora; species Cadophora sp. M221. The sequence goes on from JAFJYG010000551.1 coordinate 27,949, forward strand.
CTACCCCGACCCTGCCACCGCAGATCCGCCACCTCCTCTCCCAGCCCGAGACTCCAGTCCCGCGTGCCAGGAACCGCAGACGCTTCGATGCAAATGGCAGACGCATACCCCCTGGGCCATCCCCTCCGAGGAGCTGGCTAGAGGGTTCTCGACATGATCCACTGGCTGGCAGAAGATCGGAGGAGAGGAGATTGCCGACCGATGTCAGGCATTTACCTGGTCTACCAGCTGAAGAACGGAAGGGCAGGAGTTTGCATGATGTGTGCTTAAGGGAGATGGCGAGACAATGGGAATCTGTGCGCGAATATGAGAAGAACAATCTGGCAGACCTGCCGTCTGGGATTAGAATGAAGCTTTTGAGCTACATTGCTGTGTATGGGCCAGATGAGGGTGTTGGCTTTGAGGGGTAAGTCCTCCGCCTTCATTCCTTGAATCCAGGCCAATTGGAAGGCGGTGAATTCTAAATGGGTTTAATTTGATCTCTTCATTGATGCAATGCCGGTTATTTTTACGACAACCAATGCTAATTTTTATAGATTGAAAAACATCCTCATCCTGCCGCCACTCGAAGATGGAGAAACACCAGACTTCGACCCAGGAGAGAGGAACGACAAGATTTTTCGTATAGATGTATCTGGGGCCATTGGAACTTCGGTTTCTTTCAAACAGCTTATCGAGCTGGTGCAAAAACCAGTTCCGCCTGCTGATGTTAATCTGGAAGAGCTGTCCTGGGATGACAATTCGATGTCTCAATCCTCATCGCCACCGATTCCAAATCTCACCCACCTATCGCTCTCCCATCCAGCCTGTTCAATATCCTGGCCAAGACTACTGTCATTTGCGAAGCATGTACCAACATTGACACATGTTTCCTTAGCATTCTGGCCAGTCCCATCCCTTACACCGAATGCCAAAACAGCAGTTATTCAGTCACCTCATGGGCATGAGATCCAGTACGGACGCACGAATTTCTACTCTCACTCCTTGGATGACGATTTTTCCGAAGCGGCAGATGTACTCCGCCGTCTAGCTGATCGTCTACACGGACTGGAGTACCTTGATGTGACGGGATGTACGCATTGGCTACGAGCATTGCGATGGATGGGTAGATTCACTGAGAGATATGTCGACTGGAGCAATCAGTGGACTAAACTTCGGACTCTCAAAGCTCACAGCGGCATAGAATTGACTGAACAGAGTGAATTCTGCGATGTCGCTCGCTTTGTCATGGCTCACAGAGAAGCCACAATCACAGAAGAGATGCTGCGATGGTGGATGCGCAGGAACAAAATTCTCGGCCGACCTGTGTCGTGGATCGACGTCCAGAAAGATGATTGGGAAATCTACAGGAATCTCTGGCTTGGAGGTGGCAAGGAAGATGAGAGGAAGCGGAATGCCTTGGAGTCATTGGGGAACAAGGACTTCATGGGTGAGAATCAATGGTCTCGACCGTTTGTTCTGGATCCTCTGGCTAGCCAGGATGACGGCGCTGTGGAAAGGATGAGCGTTTGGGATCAGTGAGAAGATGCTGAGTTGGTATCCCATACGCAGTCTGAAGAGATGAGTTCGTGGGCATTTCATCGATATCCACTGCCCTTAACTACGGTTCATGGCTCAGTCCAAGATCATACATCTTCAGTAGTCAATACCGACCATCATTCTCTCGACACGAGTCTCAGTCTTTTCTCGTGCTCAATCAAAATAAACCACCATTGACTCCCATCAGCATTCAAAAGCGCAACTTCCCAAGTGGGATCAAAAAGTGAAGCTGATCAACATCATAATCATTATTGCCGTTATACTCGTTTCTGCAATCCCCCAGTTCCCCCAAGCCCCAGTCTCCAGATTCAAGTTGGTACTGTCCATGTTACATCCCCTCTTCCCTTCCTCCATTCCGTGCATACCAGCGCCGCGCCAGTGTCAGTTCCAGTGTTACCAGCACAGGCGATCAGAGATCAGGATACCAGATGCTGGATGCAACGTACCATCCGCTGATCTGTGTGCGAACGTGCGTACGTACGTACGTATGTATGCAAGGTATGCTGTGCTGTTCCTTCTGCATTTGTTGTTGTTCCCGGGATTGGAGATGCTGGGTTTTTTTTGTTGGGGTTGTGTGTGTGTCTGGGGCGGGTTTGTGCCTTTGTGTTTTCTTTGTGACCCGGAATATCTCTTGTGTTAGGACGTGAAGTGGGGTTAATTAGGGGAGATTTTGCGGAGGTAATGTAGTGGAGATTATTCAGTTGAGCTGGATGCAGGGATGTAAGTAAATTAGTAAGTAAGGTATCTTCTTGCGTAGCTAGATATCAAAGATAGGAGTTTTAGGGGAAAGGTGGCCTTATGTGTTGTTGAATTTGACTGTCAGAATAGAGATTTGATATGGAAGTTTGTTGCTTAGTGTTATTTATTCTTCTTTCCAAGTTGATTGAGATACTAATTCACAGTCCGTCAAGTATATATGTATACGGCTTTCATATTTAGATGATGTGCATATGCATATACGAACTGCCCCATCTTTTCCCCTTACTGACTCCTTGCTTGATGCATCGGAAGAAGTAGGAGGTAGGAGGTAGGTAGGTAGGATTCGGAGGAGGTTTGTATGCAAGGAAGCGCGTTCCTTTTTTCCTTTCTCCAGGACTCTAAATCGCCTGACTTCACCAACGCGGTGAATGGGTAGGTAGGGTATTGGGAATTGGGAATTGGAAATTGCAAAATGGCATCAACTTCCAGAGCCAGGGGGAAGCGAAGAGACGAGACGAGACGAGATGAGACGAGAAAAACACAGGACTAATTTACTCACTTTCTTAGGTGTTTCTTTCTTCTTCATCCTAGCTAGCTACTAGCTAGCTCAGCTGCATCAGAAGCAGAGCAAGAAATGGTGAAGATCAGATATCGGATCAGCTCTCCGATGTATAGCACGAGATGTACTGGTCTGTATCACGAGGAGGGAAGGGGTCTCATGCAAACCGGGTTATGTTATAGTCTTATTATGAAGGGACTCGTGCTTCTGGGTGTGGTGCGACGGGAGAGAATTGCTACTTTCGGCTTTTGCGGTCGTTTGGATCTACAGCTGTGGTCGTCAGGGGGGTGAGAGGCTTTGTCTAGGTGATTGAGTCTGCTGAAGTTATGTTTGGGGCTGAAATGTTGAGGTAGGGATGGAAAATCGAGGATGGAGGATGCATTGAATGACAACATGATGGATGGCATGCGGGACATGCATCATTTAACCTACTCTCCAGGCAAGAGAGATGATCTTATCTGCTCCACTCGGCCTCCAAGTAAGGTATCTACCTACTGAGAAACCAACACGCGAGCCCCTTGCGGTAAGTAGGCAGTTCAAGGTGTTAGCAGAGAGCCAGGGTATCAACGCAGTCACGGCGATGACATGCATGCACACATAAACCAGCCCAGTTACGCAACACATTCTATCGAAGCTAAAGGGAATGGAATAGGAGTAGATCTCTGACCAGGCAGGCATTTGGATTCGGCGTTGCTATGAGACTCGAACAGCTGGCGGAGTGGAAATTGAAGTGAAGGAGAGGAGGCTGGCGATCGCCCGCTCATTCGGCAAGAAAAGGGCCGATACGCACGTACTAGACGAACGTATGTAGGGACTTGGTAAGTCCGGCAGTGTAGAGATGGCGGCGGTAGTGGGAAGTGCCGCTACTTTACTGTGCATGATGAGGCATGGTGTGAGGTACACAGACAGAGATGGGGATGGAGCTTACAGTGAGAATAGCGTTGGACGCGCGTTCAGAGCTGCAAGCAGTTTGAGAAGGGGACTTTATGTCAGTTAGTCTGAGGTTATTTTGGTTTGGAGGTCTGGGGGTAGGGCGATTTAGGAATTCGCGATGGAAGGTTATGTGGATTGTGCACTTGCATGGATTTTGGAGATCTTCACTGCTGACGACAAAACTATGGCAAGTAAAAGGTGCGATAGAACGACGTCAACGAGCAGATCATCTCATGAGAGATAGTTCAAGACTAGAGGCTGAAGCTGAAGCTGATGGAACAGAGGAGTGGCCTGATACACGTGCATGTATGCATGCACGCTACCTCCCTACAGCAGAAGAGAAGGAAGATCTTGCTCTTCCTTCTCCGAAACAGCGGTCATGCGATGAAATGATTCTCACTGCAAGAGCAAGAGAGAGTTAACTGGTATTGTTGCTGAAAAGTGTGCTAATTTGCCCAGCTACTGCTATGAAATGCTGGGGAGCTGGTAGATCTGGTTACATGCCATGGCATGTACTGTACAGTTTAGGAGGTTGGACGCGATGATCCCTGGTTGGACGTGAGCTAGAGCTTGACAAGGATAGTCGAGAAGGCAAAATCATGGCGGAGAGAAGGAAAGAGCCTAACACTTCCTGAACAACGAAACGGAGCGACCTCACACCAGACCTAGTAAATGAGGAAGGAGTCACCGACCTACTGGCTTGAGATCCCAGAGCGGTAGAGTTGGATGCAAGACATATGAGACATTTTTCAGTCTGTTGGGATGTGATGAGATGTGAGGGCATATGATGATCCATGAAGCTGGTTCGGGGATAAGTACCAGAATGGAAAGGAACAGATCAGAAGTGGTCCCGGCCGTCTGGTTCGGTGAACTGAACTGTGAGGCTCGATGCAGATATAAAGTTATTATATTGACTTGGCGCAGGTCTGGGAATGCTGAATGGTTGGTTGGCACGGAGTGGAGACGATGTCGGGGTCTCCGAATGGGGAGTGGATATCCCTAACTGCAAGCCAACTAGCTGATCGACCCAGGCTTGCCACTGGAAGAGAAGCTTCAGCTTCTGTTGGTTGGTCTTTTCATGTGGATTCTCCTCCAGATCTGGCCTTGCGGCGAAGCAGGAGAAGGAGCAGCCCCTGGCATGTGCTCTGAATCATTCGGTGGTCACTTATGACTGATGTCTTGCATCTGTTCCTGCTGGTCTCTATAGTGGATACTGGTGTCCGCTGATACAGTAAGTAGATGATTCAAAGCACCGGCCAGTGAGCTAAAGCCTAGTTTTGCAGCTATTGTACCACCCCGCAGGGACCAGCTCTGAGTGCCGGTAGCGCCCCTAGTGCAACGGTACTGATGAACCGAACTAAAGTCCTCTGGGTATTTCCCGCCTCTTTGGATTTTGGATTCAGTGTTGCATCTGAAGTCACCGAAGTCGCCGATTGAATTGCGTGTTTTCCCATGCTGATATGGTTGGGATGGGGATGGATATTGATTAGCGAGAAAGATAGGGGTAATGTCGCTAGCGGGAGGCCAATATCCACATGACTTGACTTCAAAGTATGATAGTTGCCAAGAGAGCTGAGGTGTCCCAGATCTACCAGCCATGATGGGAAGAGGTCCACGATCTTCCAGTCATCAGCCTCGTGTGACGAAGACCGTCTCCTGCCATTTTCTCGACGAACCAGAGGAACAGCTACTGTCAGGACAGCACATCGCACTTGCAGATACATGCCCTTGTCTGCCTCGCGCCCGCCTAGCAAGTCATCACAAATCCCCTCTCCTGCATTCTAGATTGGGTTCGAAAGACCTCTTGAGGATTCGGGGTAGCGGAGCCCAACGCTTCCTCGTTCACTCCAAGCTCATCAGAATGGATTGGAAGCTGGGGCATGTGACGATGCCCAACGAAACGAACGGTGAACACTTCATCAAGCATACCATGCGTATACTCACCCTGCTCTGCTTCGCATGCTTTCATTCATCCAGACAATGGCATTGTCGGGAACGAAAAGCGCCATTTCTCAACCCGCAAACAGGTTCACCTGACCTCTTTGCTGCAAGTCTAGGCCAGGCCAGGCGAGACAAAGCAAGGCAAGGCAATGCATGTCGTCAGGAACTAAGGTAGCGGAAACGGCAGTGCACATTAGACTTGAGATCGTTCCATTCTCTCCCGAAACCCACATGAACGGCTACGTTGCCTGCAGAATCCTTATCAATCAGCACCTTGATTCGCCATGATTTGCCTAAGGTTTGTAAACAAGGCGGGAGAAGGCGTCATGGGCGTAAGTCAAATTGTAAGCCCAAAGTCCAGACCACCCATGCCTGGGAAGAAGGATGGGGGGCAGGATGGGGGGAGGAAACCCAATCCATAACGTCCGCGTATCAGGTGCGACGCTGAGTCGTCTCCGATGGGGTAGGTAGATCCCGAGATAGCCATGGCTAGGAAATGGCAAATATCCCAGTCTCCTATGTGCTCAGCAAATGGGCGCGGATGGAATCTCCGAGCCCTGGTTGGTGGGATGGCTGGCGACCGTGCTGGAATGAAAGGGAGGGAAACACAAGATGTGCTGGGTTTGAGGTTGCGCCGCATGTAGCCGCTTGACAGGTCCAGCGGATGGATGGATGGATAGATGAATAGAGCTGATGAAGGATTGGCGGTACAGTGGAAATGAAGCAAGGCAAAGCAAGCATGAGGCGAGCAAACAAACAAACAAACAAACTCCGAGAAGCAGCAGCAATTGAGCCTGAGGTTGAAGGAAGCAGGTAAGCTATGCAAGGAGAATATGTGCTTCGCCATATTGCTTGCTTGCTTGTCTGGATTCTTGGGTGAATCATAATTCAGCTATGAACTGCTAGTGCATTGCGTCCATAACTGCTTCCCACGGGGTCTTTTGTTTTGCTGTTGCCATTGCGGAGTGGAGGAAACCAACTCCGAGACAACGGGACTGGGTAAGTTGGGCAAATCTCCCGTTTCTTTCGTTGCTGGCCTTCCGTAATATTGGCATAGAGTGGTCCAGTCCTGTTGTGCAATGTATACAGTGAGCGGATGGTTCATGAGTTTGGGGGGAGGTGTTCGTCCCCTTTCTGGGGATGAGCGGTGCTGTGTGAGCTGGACTATACTTTGTTGTGCTGTGTTGCACTTGAAAAAGGTTCGTCGGAGTGACTTTGGGACCTGGGACTGTGCAACATTGATAGATAGTTGGATATGGGGAGATGTAGGAGAGGATCTTGGAGAGAGTGTGGTGCAGGTGGTGTAGTGAGAAGGAGCAATAGGGGTTCATTGCGCCAGAGTCAAAGCGGCAAGGCGGCTTAGATCTTTGACAACACCGCACTGACGGCAGCTTGAAGGGCACGAGCGTGCAGTGCAGTGCAGCAATCAATCAGCGCCTGGGCCGGCCAGTGACCATGGAGTTGAGGAGGTCCATGAGCTTGTACCAACGTATCTTTCAACCCCTCGTTTGTTTCTTTCTCTCTCTCTCGCTTTCTCTAGCCTCCCCTTTGCCCCCCTTTGAAGATACCTTGCAGATACGATTATCCAAGCGATCTGATCTATTCAAGCTCCAATCAATTACGTTTCATAAAGTGCAATTCCCAGTATACAGCATCACCAGTACCCTTGCGAACTTGCCGATTCCAATACTCGGGATCCGTACAGCCAATGGTTTCTCAACCGGGGTAGTTCGTCGATGCAGATAGCCTTCCTCCCTCCCTCTTCTCTGCACATGGCAAGCGGACCAATATCTACCCGTTTGTCGAAAGAGAAGACTTCCATTTCTCTCCTCTCCATACCTACATACAGTGAATGAATGGCCTGCTTAACGTATTTCTTTCCCGCATCCTCTTTCTTATTTGGCTCTTCCTCCTCGCTCACACGTCAGCCTTATATTTGTCATGCCAAACCAACTAAGCTGCACCCACCTACCCTGCCCTGCAATGCACTGCACTAAATATGATCTGTGCAACGGTGTCTTGCATGGCATGCTTTACTTCCTTCCTTCCCGCAACTCTGGCGGATAGGATGTGGTCTCTCCTCACCCCTCCTCCTTAGTTAATAGAGCGCTCCACGCGCTACTCTTCCGCTTGGAGGAGTCTCCTTGCATAGTGGGAAGGGAAATGAAGGCAGGAAAAAAGGTAAAAAAGCAAGCAAGCAAGCCCGCAGCGGCACCACAGTGGCGTGGCGTTTCCTTCCCCCTCCCTTTTGCTTTTCCTTTCCCTCCCTGCATTGTCTTGCATGCTGGTGCAGGCCTCTTCAC